>SJYA01002183.1:3700057-3713007 GCA_006410615.1 Neotragus moschatus
TGAAGTGATGGGACCAAATGCCATGATCTTCATTTTCTGAATGTTGAGCTTTAAGCCAACTTTTTCACTCTCTTCTTTCACTTTCATCAAGAGGCTTTCGAGTTCCTCTTCACTTTCTGCCATAAGGGTGGTGTCATCTGCATATCTGAGGTTACTGATATTTCTCCCGGCAATCTTGATTCCAGCTTGTGCTTCTTCCAGCCCAGCGTTTCTCATGATGTACTCTGCATAGAAGTTAAATAAGCAGGGTGACAATATATAGCTTTGACTTACTCCTTTTCCTATTTGGAACCAGTTTGTTGTTCCATGTCCAGTTCTAACTCAGATATTTACTAGATAAATTTTGAATACATGAATGAATGATGGCTTCTACTTTTTTCTCTGAAGTGACTCAATATGAGAAGAGAACTGAGGGCATCACTGAAGACTAGTTTCAAATAACTGTTTGCCTTCCTAGAATAGGTAGAAAAGAGTGAAGGAAGGGGATAATAGATTGAGAAAATATAACATGTCAGGGGTTCTGCCTCTCTTGATGGCTTGGAGAACAGATGAGATGGGAATAAGGAATGAAAATTCTGTGGAAAGAGGATGTTTCTTCTTTAATCTCAAAACTCAGGTCCCCACCTCATGCTTTTGGAGTTGGTTGTTTGTACTTCCCTTCCTCAGCCTTTATCAGCTCTTTAAAAATTATTTTGCATCCTCTTTCCTCCATCAGGCTTCCCTGGTGGTTCAGATGGCAAAGAAGCTGCCTGCAATGTAGGAGAGCTGGGTTCATTCCCTGGGTTGGTTGGGAAGATCCCATGGAGAAGGGAATGGCTACCCGCTGCAGTATTCTGGGCTGGAGAATTCCATGAATTATACAGCCCATGGGATTGCAAAGAGTTGGACACAACTGATCAACTTTCACTCACTTCACTTCCTCCGCTAAACCATGGCCCTGTGAGACTAGAGATTCTTTTGTCTTGTTCACACTTACCGTCCCAGTGGCCATCATGAATTGGAGTCCATGGGCAGTGGTCAGTACATGTTTGTAAATAAACAAATGAATCAGTTGGTGCTGTTGTGGTTTAAGACTGGAATGGAGAAGGAAGTCCATGATGTGGTCTTGAGCTTGATGGCTGACCAGAGTAGAAGACCAGAGATGAGGCCAAGACTGAATGGGAAAGAACTGGATACATGACCCAAGATAATGTTGGGATATGTCAGGACGCAGTTAAATACTAGTTTTTGATAAACTCCAGGCAGTTCTTAGGTGATGGGTCATTCATGGAAGTGTTAAAGAGTTGTCATGAACTTCAGAGAAGGGAGGGTTTCCTGGGACAGCAGAAAAACAATGGTTTGGGAGAAACAACAGGAGGATGTATTTTCAGGTCTTTATGATTCTGGAATCTGGGAGAAGGATATGCAGAAAAGGATATCTTTTCTCTACTGGGAAAAGATATGCAAAAAAAGTTAGAGAAGGTGGGCTTAGTGGAAGGTGGAGAGATTGTTTGATGAAGAGACTGAAGCTTGCCATAGATCTTGTTTGCCATAGATTGATTGTTGGACACAGAGGAAAGGATCATGTGAGCTGGGGAATTGGGTCAAAGCATAGCAGATACAGAACAACATGGGGATGGACCTTCACTTGCTATTGTCTTTTGGTTTTTCTCTTCCCTTCTGTCTTCCTCCTCCTCCTCCTCCTGTCCTCCTTCCCCTACTCTCTCCCTCCCTCTCTTTCAGGAGTAAAGATGCAAAATCCATGGCATGCTGGAGTAACTATGAATAGGACTTAGGGTTTCTAAGGGAAGAGGAGTCTGGAGAAAGGAATCTCCAGGCATTAACTCCAAGATGGTCTTTATCTCTGTGGTCTCTATACCTCCTTCCTTCTCCATGGTAGCTTAAAAATTCACGTCTCAAGTATTCAGGGTATCTTAAGGAGATGGTTATCAAACGTAATGAAGAAGTAGAGTCATCCTGACATTGGTAATAGCTATTTCCACCTGTGTCCGTCAGTGAGCTCTAGCATCTTAAATCTCTCAGGAGGCAGCGAGGCTCACTCTTTTCCAGGGAAATCACCAGATATCCTGGTGTGGGGAGACTGAGAGGAGAGAGGTTGATTTTCCAATGCGTGTGGCTGAATTGAAAAATGCAAGGTTGTTTATTATGTTTTTAAAATACAGTGATGAGAATGACCAATGAAAAGCAATACTTTAATGATTTAAATGTTGAGAACAATTGCGGTTGAAAATAACGTGCTTGGAAGGATTGCAAAATATCTTTACCGGCGGCTTCCACTTCCACAAAGCCCAGATTTGTTATTCATTTGATTTCATTATGGCAGTTGATGATATTGATCATATAAAGTTGATGTCTGATGTATTTGAAAATTGGAAATTTCTGGAGGAGAAAAAAAATCTTGTGTGACAAAATATGATTTCTTTGTAATTGTTCACAGAAAGATCTACCTTTGGGGATTGATTCATTCATTCAACAGTTATGTTTTGAGCACCTACTATGTGCCAGGCAGTGTGCTAGGCTGTGGGCCAACATAGTGGTAAAAAAGTAAGCAGGTCACTGTTTTCATGGAGCTTTTATTCTTGTGGGACAGACAGATGATCAGTAGATAAGTAGCAGTATAAATAAATAGGCAGTGAAAAGCACTCTGAAGAAAGCAAAAGCAGATCAAAGTCTACAGTGAAGAGTGAGGGTAGGGGTCTCTTCTAGAGGGAGGCTTCCTCTGAGGAGAGGGCGTTGGGGCAGAGCTCTTAGGGAAGTGAGGGAATAAGTTTGGGTTAATCGAAGTGAAATAGGAGGGTAACAGGGCTTGGAGTTGAGGGCAAGTGGGGGTTGTGACATGATGATCTAATTAATATTTTTATGAGGTCACTGTTTGTCATGTAGAACGTTCTCTTTAGGAGAAGAATGAGGAGAAGGTAAGGAGAAACAGGGAGCCCGGTGTTTCCTAGTTCAGAAGATGATGTTGGAAGAACATGTTAGCTCACATGCCTCCTGGAGGAATCACCAAGGCAGAATATATTGTGCCAGGATCCTATTAGGGGAGAGGAGTGGAGGGAAAAGGAGGGAAGGGGAGGTATCCTGGCTGTCTTTTGCTCTGGTCACAGCCAACATTGGTGACTGGAATAGTTGGCAGATGAGAGAAAGTAAGTTGTCACCATTAGCTTATATTTGGGAGGGAGAGTTGGCTGGACTTAAGATAAAAGGATATGCGGGAAAGAGGAGAATTAGAACTTGCTTTTAGGCTTTTGAGCTGATTGTCCAGCTGAATGATTTTGAATGAACCAGAGGAGGCTCAGGGGAGCTGTGAACTGAGGACTTGCTAATTTTGAGATTTCTATCAACCTTTTCAAAGGATTCTCCAGCTTGTGGATTTTACTTGCCTCAGGTCCTCTCCTCTCCCTTCCTGCAGTAGGATTTGGGGAGCGTCTTTAATTTACGCATGAGAGGTAGGAGAAAGTATGAAGTGATAGGAAACAAGTGTGCCATAACAGAGAAGGAGCCATTGTCCCTCTGTCCCAGGGCTCTGGCCTGCATCCAGTGGAGTTTACCTACGGTGTGAGGGCCATTTTACTTACCTTGATAAATGGCCTTGGAGCATCCTTTTTGCCTTAGGCTATTCTGGTCTCCTGAAATTGCAATTAATCTGAATTCTTTGACTATTGTTTTTAAAAAAGTTAAAAGTGTTTTAGGCAACTAAGGGAAAAAGTACTGTAGGTTAGAAGGCAGAAGATTCTTGACCTTAGGCTACGTAGAGATCATAGGGGTTTGAATGAGAAAGCCCCAAGGATGTGGCTGTTCATATGGCATTATGTGGTCAATAGTTTTAAGTGCACACAGAGAAATAGCAGGATACTTGGGCAGCATTATAGGTTATTATTTGCATCTATTTAATAAGGAAGACTGCTGATTCCCATTTATATTATATGCTATGTCTATAAATAACTTAAAATAACAACTTTAATGTCATTATGATTTAAAAAATTCTACTTTGCCTTTAACCTAAACTTCACAGTCTCATTAAACACATTGTTTATTGATAACTTACCACATGCTGAGGGCTTCCCTGGTGGCTCAGATGGTAAAGAATCTGCTTGCATGCAAGAGCCCCAGGTTTGATCCCTGGGTTGGGAAGAACTCCTGGAGAAGGGAATGGTTACCCACTCCAGTAATCTTGCCTGGAGAAACCAGGACAGAGGAGCCAGGTGGGGTACAGTCCCATGGGGTCGCAAAGAGTCTGAACGACTGAGCAACTAACAAACACACACACACACACATACACTACTACCACATGCTGGGCCCTATCAGGTGCCAGGAAACAAAGGAGAATAGGAGGTCCTTGACCGCAGAAGCTTGTGGTTAGCAGAGGAAACTAACACCTATACCTTACATACACTAACCATCATGCCAGTGTTTGTTAGTGTGGTTAAGCATCACACTGCCAGTGTTTACAACATTCCAAAAAGTACAGGGGAGGAAGACATTATCCTAAAGAGAAAATGATGTTTTATTCCCAGTGGAGGAGTGTTTGACAGGCAGAGGAAAGAAGAGGCAGTAGGGTCTGACATGAAGAGCAGCCAAGGCAGATGGGAAAATACATGGCATGCATGGGCAGTTCTCAAGTCCAAGGATGGTGTAACTAAACCCATGGGTGGGTGGATGCTTCAATATCTTGATGCATTCTGCCAAGGATCATCTTTTTCTTTTCTATGGATAATGTAAGTGGAGTTGAGACATTGTAAGCTGGAGAATGGACATGAAGTTGCCATGTAGGGAAGATCAGTATGGTGGCAGTAGTGAGAGTCAAAGGGCGGGGGTAGAATACAGGCAGAGTAGCTCAATGGCCAGAGAAGGCAATGGCACCCCACTCCAGTACTCTTGCCTGGAAAATCCCATGGGCGGAGGAGCCTGGTAGGCTGCAGTCCATGGGGTCGCTAAGAGTCGGACACGACTGAGCAACTTCCCTTTCACTTTTCACTTTCATGCATTGGAGAAGAACCCACTCCAGTGTTCTTGCCTGGAGAATCCCAGGGACGGGGGGAGCCTGGTGGGCTGCCGTCTATGGGGTCGCACAGAGTCGGACACGACTGAAGCGACTTAGCAGCAGCAGCTCAATGGCTATTGTTCCAGGCCAGGGAAGACTTACTGAGAACCCAGTCCAGGACTGGAGGGTAGGAATGGAGAATGCAGGACAGCTCAGCAGGCTCTTCTAGATTGGGGTTGGTTGACTTGAGAGTTATATAATGTAGGGAGGGAGATAGGATGATTCTGAGGTTTCTGATTTCTAAGAAGGGGTTGAGGAGATTGAAAGAATGGGCAGATATGAGTTCAAATGCCAACCTTCTTATTTGTTTGGATGTGTTACTCAATTTCTAGCCCCATATGTAAAATGGGGACAAAGAATCCTGTTTTTAAGCATTTTACTAAATATTATAGATGGTGATGCTGTCCTTTGAGTGGACTTAAAAATAAAGTACAAAAGGAGGGGCAGATATAGGGCAAAGATAGTGGGAATTTAGGAATCTGAGATGGTAAGCATTTCTTACACAAACTTTGTATTATTCACTTTTGGTCATTATTTCATTTAGTCCTCATAGCCAACCTGTTGGTGTGGGTCGTATTATTACCATCAGTTTACATGAGAACATGTCAAGGCTTTGTTGTTGTTTAGCTGCTAAGTTGTGTCTGACTCTTTCTCAACCCCATGGACTGTGGCCCGCCAGGCTCCTCATACATGGGATTCTCCAGGCAAGAATACTGGAGTGGGTTGCCATGCCCTCCTCTAGGGCATCCTCCCAACCCAGGAATAGAACCTGAGTCTCTTGCTTTGGGAGACAGATTCCTTACCACCGAGTACCTGTGAAGTATTGTTGAGGTGTAGAGGGAACAAACAACTTGACTAAGACCGCACAGAAGAGTTGGATCTTGAATCTGAGCTGAAATTAAATTCTGATTCCAGAACCCGTGCTTGTGTTACCACACTCTGTAGCCTCCTAAATCTTTCCTCATTTGTTCACACATAGAGGATGCATATAATCTAAATCAAAGCCTCTCCAAACCTACCTTACTCTGTGTAATAATGCTGATAGCTTCTATTATTCTGTTTGTTTGTAAAAACAAAGTTATTGAGTGGAGCCTATTAAGATGAATTTAACAGCCTATTAAGTTGAATTCATGGGTCTTTTCGTGGGTCAGGACCCACAATTTGAAAAATACAGGGATAGAGCTTGAGAAGAATAAAAGGGATTTCTGTGGCTTCTATCACCAGACGGCTTTGGGGTTCATTGTGTGTTATAGTACATACTTGTGTCATTTCATTTTTTATAAACTTCCTTTCCATCTGTAATTATCCAGGGAAGATACTGCCCCTCCAGCAACTCTACTGGGTAAATCTACTCTGCCCTTGGTCTCTTTCCAGGCCTAGAAGAGGGGAGTAGAAAGACTGTAGTCACAGGTGACTCAGGCAGTGGCAGCACTTGTGGTCCAAGTGTTCTTTCACTAACCTCTCCCTTCTATAAATTGCAATGTTTAACTTGTCCTCCCGTGGCTATTTGTGTTGGCCTCCCCACGTGTGACACTGGGACTTGTCTTTGCCTGTTTGTGTCTGCAACATGGAGCTCAATGCTTGGAACAGAGTGGTAACCCAACATGTGCCAACAGACGAAGGAGGGGACACCAGCCGGGCTAGCCAGCCTTCTCTTGTTCATATGGCCTCCGTCTCTTGCAGACCAACAGCCAGAGGGTTGAAATCTAGCAAGAGTAATACTGACCTCCAGCTATTCTCTTGTCATTGGGTTAAGCCAGTCTGCTTTACCAGGAAAGGATTAGTCATAGATTTTGAGATTCTAACGCAAATCCACCACTATTCTCCAGAATACAAGCTAGAAAATTACGTTTTTGAAAAACATAACTGTATTGATGTGATGTTGTAGAAATATATAAAACTTGGGGTGTGTGGAAGTTTACAAAGAGTCTTAATGTAGAATATAATAAATAAGAGTCTCTGCAGTGATTATTAATAGAAAAAGAAAACAAACATATTACATCATATAATAATTGTACCCAAAGCATATATGCACCTTAGCCAGGAAAAGAACAGGAAGAATTTGAGGGTAAAGGGGGCAATGCATATATAAATGTGTACATATATGTAAATATGTATATGTAAATGAGTATATAGATAAATGCATGTAGATAGTTATGTACATAAATAGAAACTAAGAAGTAACATTTTAAGGTCTTGTGTTAGCAAAAAGTATGTCTTTTTGCTTCTTTAGTTCAGAATGAGTGTAGAATATTTGCTAAGAGAGTTTAGTGCATTTCTGAGACTGAGTCAAGTCTGTGTGATTAAAAAGAAATGAAATTCTGCTTGAATGCTTAAATACTCTCTTTAAAAAACAAAAACAAAAACACAACTTTGTGACTTGGACACTGAAGTGGAGCACATATCTCTGAAAGGCACTGGAACATCCACCTCCAAGCAAGAAAATAACAGGCTGAGTTTGCAACTTGAGACATTTCATATAGGAATGCATTTTTATTTAAAAAAAATTGCTAAATCAGTGCAGGAAAATGAGAATCTGTCCTATTTCTACTCCCTTGAGAGACTAGACTGTGTTTCTTGGTACCATGGTCTCAGGGGTGTGTTTCCCCTTGAGTCCGAACAATAGACCAGAGGCCTTTCTGGTCCTGCCTTGCCCTGTTCATCCCCTGCCTTTCAGTGCATTGTTCAAACAGTAGCCAGGACTCCCTGTGCTCTTAAAGTATTGCCACTGTAAAAGTCATCACTGACTGGTATTTAAGAAGATTGTGAGTATATTTTCTAAGAGTTGATGTCAAATCAGAATCACTTAATCAGTGCCTGTAGGTTCCTTAGTATAGTCTAATTTTCTATTATGTCGACTTAAGAAATTGCTATTTCTGCAGGTCAGAAAGGTCTGTGGTGTCATGTGGTCTACCCAGAGCTGAAACTATATCAATGTTATCAAACACATATTTTGTGTTTTTCTTTCATGATTGTGCATTATTTTTCTTTTCCAGCCATTGGGAGCAGCAGCTTCAGCCCAAGACCAACTCATCAGTTCTCCCCACCACAGATTTATCCTTCCAAGTAAGATGTATTTTCTCTTAATCAATAGATAACTTTTCCGAGTAGTCTTTTACCTTATTTCAAGTCAGGTCTGGTGCCCACATGTTACATCTTAAGTTAAACTAAAGTGTATTTCATAGAGCCTTAAGTGTACTTACGTAAATTTATTTGGAGCATCACCTAGGAGGGACACTGAGATATTTCGGTACTTTGTCTATGATAGTTGAAGGTTACACATGACGAAATAATCTTTAACTAGAATTTGTGATTTGGTTGTTAATCAGTTACCTTGCATGTTTCCATCTAATGCATGGGCTTTCTATTTTCTGTCATTTCTGACAAATAGCAGACCATACCCACATATTCTTCCTACCCCTTCCTCACAAACTATGGCTGCATATGGGCAAACACAGTTTACTACAGGAATGCAGCAAGCTACAGCCTACGCCACGTACCCACAGCCGGGACAGCCCTATGGAATCTCCTCCTATGGTGAGTAATCTCGTTGCTTTAGCAGTGGTGTTGCCTGGTGGGCTCACCTGTACATGTGAAAGTGTCACAGGAGTGATATATAGAGATGGAGCTCTTGGTCACTTGAGAAAGGGTTATCACCATTTGTGTCTGCATTCTTAATATGATTGTTTCTAATGAACATTGTAAGGAAGGGTGACTACTTATCTTGAGGTCAGAAATGGCAGATAGATAGCAGGGTTCACATGCTCTCTTGCTCTTTGTTTTTTTTTCCCCCATTTATATCTCAATTCTTAATTTGCCATTTGGACACTTGGTTCGGGAATCCAAAGTATTCTGGTGCATATTTCTGATAAAACTGTGAATGAAGTCTTTTGGGGGTGAAGATTCATTTCCTATTTATCAGGTGCTGAGTTATGATTAGAGAAGTACAAGCCACATTCAACAAACCCTGGCTCTAAACTTGATGGGAGTAGTCTCATATGTCAGCGTTATCAACCACTAGGAAAAGTGATCTATATCGTGGCTTGGGCTGCACTTTAAAGAGCCCAATCAGGAAACATTGAAAGCTCACATCCGTATTTGTTCCCTCTCACCTGGGGATTATTTTTATCTTGGTGTAATTTAACTCAGTTGTTAACAGGGTCAGTACCTGTAAATTAAAAATAAAGCCAGCCAAACTTCAGAGTTTAATTTTTAAAAATCTTAGGATTCCAAAAATACCTTCTTTTCCATGGAATGGTAGCTGTAATCTTAAAGAAATTGCAACTTGTTGGAATATAAAAAAAATGAATTACTGGCATTTTATTACAAAATAAATAAAACCTAGTGATCAAGAAAAAAAATACATGAAATTTTGGAAGCAATGACTAAAAGAAAAGACTAGTGGATTATTTGGTGATCAATATTCTAATTTTGCTTCTGCTGCTATTGTTTCATAATCTTCTCAGTATGTTGAAACAAATAATGTTCTTCTTTAGGTATTTTATTGATCATTAGAAGGTAAATTATCTTTGGTTTTTTTGTCCTGTCTTTACCCCAGGCAAATTTCCCATATATACATTTTACAGAAATGAACATCTAAATTATGTATTACTTCAGCTTTTATAGTTTTATTTTTAAAAGATCACAACTGAATGTGATCCAGTGAAGTGTTGTTCAACTAGACTTAAAAACAGCCATCAAACAGACTTCCTAGAATTATCTTTCATTTCCATGACTTTGCTGAGTTTCTCAAGATGATGTTAAATATAGGTCAGATTATCTGTAATTTACTTTTAAACTGTTCTTATGCTGAAGGAGGAAAAGGGTTCCATAATTTGAATTGTGTGACTTCAAATTCTATAATGTGAATTAAGACAATCCCCCAATTTATATTCTCAAAATTTTTTTTATAAGCTGATGATTTGAAGTATAAATGCATATTCTAGGGCAAACAGTATTCAAGTACTATAGATGTATCAATGCTGCCAGGAGAAGATACCTTTCCTGGTACTGCTTTGGCTGCTACCCACACAACTCTCTTGGTTGGTTTTTTTTTTTTTTTTTTTTTGCTCCTCCCCATTCAGTCATGGTTGGGCCCTTTGCCAATTTCTGGGTAAGGATTCCTCTAGTATTAAACTATCAACAGATATCTCTGTTGTTTGAAATAGTTGGTCCAGTAGGGTNTCTCTTGGTTGTTTTTTTTTTTTTTTTTTTTTTGCTCCTCCCCATTCAGTCATGGTTGGGCCCTTTGCCAATTTCTGGGTAAGGATTCCTCTAGTATTAAACTATCAACAGATATCTCTGTTGTTTGAAATAGTTGGTCCAGTAGGGTGAGATGAGCAGACGTTCTAAGGTTGGACTCCCAACTAGTCAAGTGAGAATGGGGATTTTCATATGGTAGGTGGGGACTGGGAAAGTGGTGAGATCAAGGATTAGTGTGAAGGACTTGATCCCAGAGTCTTGCATGCTTATAAATCCGGGAATAAATGATTCTCAGTCCTGAGCACTTTCCTGATCCATGCCTCTTCTTCTCTTTTTGTGCCTTGAGGGCAAGGAGATGCCCTAGCGCTTCTGGCCTGCCATTCTACTTTTCTTGGGCCAGTGCATGGAAAAATATGGCAGCTTGCTTTTCATTGTTTGCTCCTGGAAGAAAAGCACATAATTTAAATTTATGGGCTTTTAACTCTAAACTGACAGTTAAGATTCTGATGGTCTTAGAATTCTGACTATCTCTGAGGACGTGTGTCCCCTGACTTTTTAGTTAGACCCAGTGAGAAAGGATAGGCAAATGTTTTCACAGTAAGAGCAATGGGGAAGAAGGGGTCATGCCGTTCTTCACTGGATCTGCATGGAGTCAACCAGTGGGATGAGTTTGCCAGCTTCTAGGTAGAAGCCATGGAGATGGGTGTGGCTATGGGCATTTTCTACCTCTTCCTGCTTTTCTTTACCTGTTCTTACCACAAAGCTTCCTATTCTGAGCCTCCAGGCTGAAAACAGAGCTGGCACAGGTGAAGAGCAAAAGTACAACAGTATAGCATCAGAAAGAGAGGAGAAAATCCCTATTGTGACCCTATGAAAAGGAAGTGAGTTTCTGGAGCCATCAAACCACCTGTCTTGGGCAGCTGTTTTTCCAGGGACCATTTATAAGTGTGGCTTATTCATTGGTTTGGGATTGCCTTTGCAGGGAAAGTGACATTTTTTTGAATGCTAAGGTTGTGTTAAGACTGCAATGCAAGACCATTATGAGGTTGTTTAGAGATACTTCAGAAATTAGAGTAAGCTCTCTCAGCCAAGAGTCAGATTCTTCCACTGCCTTAGGAACGTTACCTAAATTCATTCTACTGATGAAATTCCCCTAAAATGGAAATAAACAGTGAGACTACTGTGTATTCTAGATCCCAAAGATATTATTTATCTTAAGTGCAAAGTAAAATTATTCCAAAATGTGAATTCCCTTGGCAGACATTTTCCTCCTCTCCCTCTGTGGGAATTAAAGACAGTTGTTAACTTTCATGACTGTCTTTAATTATGATCCAAGGCTGAGCCTTGTGCAGTGATACTGCTAAACCCAAGTCTTGAAATTAGGATATCAGCCTGTTACTTTGGGAAGTATTTGGGGGCACAGATACTTTATATTTATATTATGTGCTTTTTAAAAAGTGTACTTTTAAAAATACATAAAAAGGTGTACTTAGGTTACACTAAAAATTATATTTGAATAAATACTTGAAACTACAAGGGGCAAAAAGGGAACCATTGGTTTCCTTCATGCTGTTCTGTAGGACTGAACTCTTTACTATTCTGCTTTCGCTGTGTTTACTTTGTGGATACCTGGGAAAAGATTTCCTCCTGTGTTGCTTAGTTCTATGTCCAGAATTGCTACCTCTGCCCTGAAAATAAATTATGTACTAAAATTGGCATTGTGGTAGAAGGAGTAAAGAAAAAACTTTTTAAATGCTATGAGGTTACAAACTCTTAATCACTTTTTAGAAAAAAAATTTTTATTTTGACATTAACGTAACAGTGTTTAGAACAATATAGTTTGTTTTAATTATGACCATTTCTGGACTATAAAGATGATCTTAAACTCTTTTAAAACAACACAGTTAATTACAGAAGCTAAATTTTGTAACAACTAATCACTGGAGTTAAATCTTATAAAAAATGGAATTCAGGAAAACAACAAAAAAGAACAGTGGAGACAGGCATTCAAATCTGTCATAATCCTGTTTTTTGTTTTTTTAATTGAAGGTAGAGTTAAGAGTATTTCACTCTTAAGCATATTTGGCCTTGGCTATTGAGATAATATTGGGAAAAGTTTGTGACTGGATAGCTGTGGGAGTGTTTTTATATACTCACCAGTTGTTGAAAATGAACAGATAGATAAGCTATCACTAACTGATTTAGGTGCATTGTGGGCAGGCATCAAGACTGAAGGTGGATTGTCACAATCTCAGTCACCTGGGCAGACAGGATTTCTCAGCTATGGCACAAGCTTTGGGACCCCTCAACCTGGACAGGCACCGTACAGCTACCAGATGCAAGGTCTGTATGCATACTGACATCGCTCCTTTCATTAACCCTACAGATTCTAGAGTGGACCCTGCTATTCTGTATAAGTCGTGGATGATGCTAAGTGGACTGGGCTTGGAGGCAAGATGCCTGGTTCTCATTTATCTTTTTACACACCTATTCTCTGAGCCTAAATTTCCTCATTTTTAATATCTAGGGGTTAGACAGGATGATCCCTAACATTCTTTTTCAAAAAGCTCTAAAATTTTTTGTGACTTTGGAGTTTTCTGCTTTTGTTTCTATCAGTGAAAAAAGGAATAGAAAAAAGTCGGAGTCAATGATGTAATATCCTAATGTGGACTATCCTAAAAACTCTGGCACTTGTGGCCATTCAGCT
>SJYA01002183.1:3713089-3757987 GCA_006410615.1 Neotragus moschatus
TTGGAGAAGGAAATGGCAACCCACTCCAGTGTTCTTGCCTGGAGAATCCCAGGGACGGGGATCCCTGGTAGGCTGCCATCTATGGGGTCACACAGAGTTGGACACGACTGAAATGGCTTAGCAGCAGCAGCACATAATTGATATCATACAATATTTGTCCTCCTCTGTCTGACTTATTTCACTTGTCATAATGCCCTTCAAGTCCATCCATGTTGCTACAAGTGACAAAATTTCATTCTTTTTTATGGCTGAGTAGTATTCCACTGTGTGTGTGTGTGTGTGTGTGTGTGTGTGTGTGTGTGTGTGTTGTGGCTGAGTAGTATTCCACTGTGTGTGTGTGTGTGTGTGTGTACATACACACCACATCTTTATCCATTCGTCTGTTTGAAGACACTTAATAACCTGCTCTGGAGAAGGCAATGGCACCCCACTCCAGTACTCTTGTCTGGAGAATCCCATGGACGGAGGAGCCTGGTAGGCTGAAGTCCATGGGGTCGCTAAGTCAGACATGACTGAGCAACTTCACTTTCACCTTTTGCTTTCTTGCATTGGAGAAGGAAATGGTAACCCACTCCAGTGTTCTTGCCTGGAGAATCCCAGGGACGAGGGAGCCAGGTGGACTGCTGTCTCTGGGGTCGCACAGAGTCGGACAGACTAAAGTGACTTAGCAAAAAAAACCTGCTCTTTTTAATAACACATATAAACATCTTTTCGTATCAATAAACTCTAGCATCATTTTAATGGCTGCATGGTTTCACAGATATATTTTATTGAATCCATTATCAGACATCTGGGGCGATTCTACGACTATCTTATGTGCATCCTCAGTTATTCCCTTTGAGTAAATTTAAGTGTGGCTAGGCAAACTGTTTTAAACTCTTTTAAAGATTTGTAATGTTTTTACATCAAGGAAGGGTTGTGAATTAGAGTGAACACATTAAACATTTAACTTGTAAAAATTTGTCATATTGGAAGGTCTGAGATTTTATTGTTATTTTCATGTGCATTTTTAGAAAATTGAGCTGATAAACCATTTTTTCTAACATGGTGATGTTCACCTTTTCTTATTATTTCTTATACTACACTTCTTAAACTTTGGTAATGTTTTATAGATATTTTTCTATAAAATATTTTTAATGTTTTCTATAAAACATAAATTTCTATATTTTATAATGTTTCTATAAAACATAAATTTCTATATTTTATAATGTTTTCTATAAAACATTATGTATAATGTTTTATAGATACATTTCAAGTTTATCATTTTAAAGAGCCTTTTTCCCTCCATGGGGAAGCTAAAATTTTATGGGACCAGATCCATTAATCCTTTCATATTTGTTTTGCCTTTGGTATAAAAAGGGCTGAATTATAAAGTTTTGAAATACTTGATGGCTACCAAGTTAAAACTATCTTACAATGGATGATGTTTATTGTTAGAAGGATATTACTTTTGTGCCTGATTCCAAAACTTGAAAGCTGCCTTGGGGAAGGAACTATGGTTATATACATGCTAAATGTCAGTTGAGTAAAGGAACAGAAAGTGATGAGACTTCATTGAAGAATTGAACTATCTTAGGCTTTAATAGTGAAATGGTTCATAAGGTGAGCAAAGTCTGTAAAGTTCATTTGTGTGCAGTAGAGAGAAAATAGACAAACAGATAAATGAACTATTCAATTGCGGAGTCTTGGGAGAGTTAGAGGGGAAAGTTGTGTGCTGTGGTGGGTCCCATTCTACCCTAGGCATCCAGGTCTCTTAAAGGAGAAGTGGCTCCTAAGAGTCCAAATGAAATAGGTGAAGTGCCCTCCAGAGAAGAGAGATTACCTACATGTGTGATTCCTGGCCTTGAGCCCATGTGCAGCCAGCCCCTTGGCTACCATCCACAGTGCGTTGAGTATAGATATTGCAAGTAAGTGTTTAGAAACGTTTATGGTATGTCATAGTAAACTTATTATGTTGGTGAAATGAAACACTAAGAAATCAGACATATACTCTGTATCTTTTCTTTTTTCACCTCATTCTTTTAGTCATACGTAACTTTTATATTTTGCTCAATTGTCAGTCTGAGAAGGATTAGAAGTAAAAACAGTGTTGTATCTTGGGGAATTCAAGAAAGGTGGCACTTGAGAGTTCCTTTTTAAGGCAGTTGTAATCTTTTGCTTTTTTGTTTTGGCATATGTCCTAATATTGGAGATACAGTTCATAGTTTTTCATTTATTCAAGTTTATTTCAATAACTGTATTATCAAGTGGCCATATTGCAGAAATTCAAGATTTTTTAAAATTAGAGGATAATTATTTTACAATGTTATGATGGTTTCTGCCATACATCAACATGAATTAGCCATAGGTATGTGTATATATATGTCCCCTCCCTCTTTTCCTCTCAGATCAAAAGCTTATATGGCAGAAATTTCCTAAGAGAACTAGCTAGCTATCAGATGTAAGTGTGGCTCTAGAGTACAGAGAAGAATGGAAATGAAGAAAAGATAGTTAACTTGGAGGAGGAAAAGTCTTCATTTTAAAGCAAAAATAAGGACACTTGTAGAACCCAATATAGTAAATGTAGCATTGCTCTCTAATCATAGATTTCATTGCATCTGGGATGTTGCATTAAAACTTTTTGTGTTTTTAGGCATACCCTGCTTGAATGGTCTTTCCAGTGGGATTTTAGAACCCATTTTCACTAAAATTTTATTTCAGATGATGTTTGTACAATGGCACTTTGCTCATTTTTAGAGTAATCTGAAAATATTATTTTCACACGTCAAGCCAGAGAATACCATGCTGTTAACTTGAAACTTGCCAAAATGATGGTGGATAATGATACATGATATTCTGTGGACTGCTTATAGTCACATATGGATAAATAACTCTAATTAATATGAATTTCTTAAATATTAAGTGCATTATAAAAAAAATGAAATGGATGAAATGATATTATATGTCCAGTCATGGGAATCTGTTGACCTTTGTCTTTCAATACAGCTTTTCAATATAAAACTTTCTATAATGTCTAAAATTATTTTTAAAATTCTCCAAACTCTATTATCCTTAATGGATAACAGTGATTTTTGTTCATATCACTCGTAGCTGTTAAAAATTCTTAGAATCCTGGATGAAAGTATACATATTTTAGTGATTTGGGAGTATTTATATTTTACCTAGCTTTTTCTTCAAGATCTTTTGACCTTTAAAGTATAAAATATGAGTTATTCAGAGATTTTGTTGCTAAGATTTCATATTAGAATTTCACAATATTAGAAGAAGTACTTTAGTAACCAAGATGACTTGAACTAACTCGGTGGTGGCATATATGCTTTAGGGTGTTGTGCTGATTAACTTCAGGAGAATTTATGATGATCACCTCTTTGGTCAGATTTAGAAGGTTGGACTAAAGAAATAATCTTGCTTTCTGGCAAACAGTGTAGGTATTGGAGTCAAGTTGCCTGTTGGACACCCTGCCCTTGCTATTGGTGGGACTTCAGCGTGGGGTTCAACTTCATGGCTCCACTTCTTTGTCTTGAATATTGTCTGTTCCCACAGTAGTGGGCTTCCCAGGTGGTTCAGTGGTAAAGAACCTGCCTGCCAGTTCAGGAGATGCAGGTTCAGTCCTTGGGTCAGGAAAATACCCTGGAAGAGGAAATGGAAACTCACTGCAGTACTCTTGCCTGGAGAATCCCATGGAGGAACCTGACAGGGTTGCCGAGTCGGACATAACTGAGCAACTGAGTGCATACACACGCCCTCTGTAGTATTGTGAGAATTCATTGAGATTATCCATGTATGGGCTTCCCTGGTGGCTCAGTGGTAAAGAACCCACCTGCAGTGCAGAGATGCTGGTTCGGTCCTTGCGTTGGGGAGATTCCCTGGAGAAGGAAATGGCAACCCACTCCTGTATTCTTGCCTGGGAAATACCAAAGACAGAGGAGCCTAGTGGGCTACAGCCCATGGGACTGCGAGAGTCAGACATGACTCATCACTCTGACCAACATCTAGCACTGGTAAGCATTTAAATGCTTAGTTTCATTTAACTGTGTTCATTGTGATAGTGATGTGGTGGTCGTGACTGTTGTTATCATTATCGTCATCATCATGTAATAGTTCCAGATTAGGAAGCACTGCCAAATTCTCCTTCTCTTGCATTTCTCAGGAGGGAAAAAAAAAAAAAAATATATATATATATATGAAATAAATATAAACATTTGATATATATAATATATATAACCAGCACGGATTGTTCCAAGAACCCAGTAATCAAATAAATAATCATAGCTAGAAAAGAGCCAGATCTAACTAATATGCTGGCAAGGAAGGAAAATCACTGTCAGCAAAGGTCAGGCTTTGTGTACATGATACAAAAATGTAGAAGAAACAAGAGAAAGTAGCCAAGAACATGAAGAAAATCAGAAGAGAGGAAAGGCTGTGTTGGTCACAGTGGTGGTGGGTGCTGGAGAGCAGGAGCCATGGGTAACACAGAAGGGTCCTGCACAAAGACTGAGCTTCCCAGGTGGTGCCAGTGGTAAAGAACTTGCCTGCCAATGCAGGAGATGTAAGAGACCCAGGTTTGATCCCTGGGTTGGGAAGATCCCCTGGAGAAAGAAATAACAACCCACTCCAGTATTTTTGCTTGGGAAATCCCCTGACAGAGGAGCCTGGAAGGCTACAGTCTATAGGATCGCAGAGTCGGATACAATGAGCGACTTAGCACACAGGAGTGGGAAGGAAAGAAGTAGAAACTGAGTCTTTATGCTCCAAAAATCCCTGCAATCACAGTGCAACTTTGAGAGGACCTGATGGGGAAAATGGAGGTGAAAGCCACTTTAAACACCACATTATTTAGTTCAGAAGCCACAATTAGGGAGGACAATGGGAACGTGACAAGCTATGCTTTATCAAGGAAGAAAACTCTTGTCCGTAACACAAAATAACAGCTACCACTGATTGTGCACCTATCATAGGCCCAAGACTTTTCTAATTATTTTACATATATTGTCTCATTTAATCCTCACAATAACCTTGAACAATGGCTTTAAAGCATAAGAACCTAAAAATGCTGATGAATACATCAAAATGGAGAATGGCTTAGAACTGTCAGACCCTGCCATGTTTCTATTCAATTGCATGACAGCACCTATAGGGGAGGCCACTTATAGAAAACTACCAAAAAAAGAAAAAGAAATGTAGTTGCCTATAGCGTTTATTTTCTGAAGGGTAGATTTGCTCTTTTTATAGCTGAGACACACTGCGTCATATAGCCCTCTATGTAATTAGTCAAAAATACCAGCTCATGAAGCTCTAGAAAAAAATTTTTTAAGCAGTTAATTTCTGACCACTCCTTTTTTTTTTTTTCCCATGGAATTTACGGAAAAGATTTATTTGGGAATTTGTGGGCATTTTGGCACTGCCTGGCCCTGTGAACTAGGCTAGCCTTGGTGCCCTCATTTAGTCCAGGTAAACCTTCTGAATCCTTCCAGCTCCAATGCTCAACACTTCTGTCTGTGGCAGGCTTTTGTGAATCCAGTACATGCTGTTTTAAGCCAAAATGGCTTGGATTTTTGCTTTATATGCACTAACAGTAAAAGCCCGTGGAGTAAAACCTCAGGGACTGGAAAATCTGATTGCTTTTACCTTTGCTGCAAGATTCTGGAAAAGTCTATCTCTGCTTTCATTGGATCTCTTTGGTGCATCCAGTGACAGATTAGAAATTTCAGTGTAACAGAGCAGGACAAAGTGTTTCTGTTCACGGACAACTGCAGAATTAGCCCCAGGAGGTAAAATCCTTACTGTTACTTTTGATATCTTCCTGCTCTTCAGGATCAGTCTCTGTTTCTGGAAGAAGATTTGGATGGTATGAGATTTTTCTTCACACGCCATTGACAAACATGCAAATGAGTGAACTGAATGAGGGAGTGTAGACTGACAAAGGGTGCCTGGAGACCCCTGGGTCAACTGTGCAGATTCTGTAGACAGTGTTTTCAATGCTGCCAGTCAAAGGACACTGACAACAAGAATGAAGAGGAGGGTGCAAGTTTGTGTTTACGTCTGGGGGTGGGGTGTGTGTATACACACACGTGCTTACATGTACTAAGAGCAGAGAAACCATTTAGGAGAAACAACTTTAGCCTTTGATTCACCAACCTGTTTCACAGAATATCTGCCCAGTTTGTCAAAAGCAAACTTTATTCTCCTTTTGTATAAGGCATCTGATTTGAAATCAGTCTTTTAGTTATAGTATTTTAAAAACCACAAGTTCTGGACCCATTGCTATCATTCCTGTTCATTCATTTACCCCCACATCCTATACCCTATAGACTTAAAGAGTACCATCAGCCACCGAAGACAAGAGAGTGTTCATAATTTTGAGGCCGAGGGACTTCCCTGGTGGTCCAGTGGTTGATGCTGTGCTTCCGCTGCAAGGGGCACAGGTTCAATCCCTGGTCAGGGAACTAAGATCCCACATACCATGTGACACAGCCAAAAATAATAATTTTGAGGCTGAGTCATAGGAAGAAAATGACATTTTGTTTAGCAATCTGTTTGAGGTAAGGAAAATGCAGACAATTTTCACACTAAAAGCGATTCAGACTAAGTCTGGCCTCTTAACTGGTTAGGCTTCAGCTTTGAGGCAAACCCAGCTTGCCATGATAACTTAGTTCTATTGATTGCCATTTGCAGGGGTTGACCAGCTCGTGGTTCTGTTTTATCTGGTGGTATCTGAAATACACGAATGTTTTGCTGGGCATGGAAAGGCCTCTGTCACAATGGCAGTTAGAAGTTAAGATTCGTAAAGACTCTAATTCTGTTCATTTGGGGAAATGAATTTGGAAGTTACCCATCGTAAAATCCTGGATTAGTTGATTACCGTGGTGTGTTCAAAGCAGTCTTGCCTTGTGTTCACAGTCGTAGGTGGAGTGGATGGAGGTGTTAGAGAATTGCGGTGGTTGTGTAGAATGCCTTTCTAAGTGCTTTATTGCCCCAGAATAGCAATGAGGTGGGGGACATTCTGTCGTTCTGTAGCAAGAAGGTGTCAGGATTTGCCTAGGTAGATGAGAGGGACTCCACAGATGTACATGCACGAAACCCTACTTGGTTTATTTTCTTTTAGGCTTTATTGCTCTCTCTTAGAGGAGAAAATAACGGCAAATTCTAACTCCCTCTTTGTATTCAGTGTATAATGTTGTTTGCTCTGTTAAAGAGATTGGAGGCCCACCCAGTGAGGAAGGGTCATAAATAAGGACAGAGGTTTGTTAATGGGACGTGGAAGGGTGACAATTCCATAGTCTTCTGAAGCTTACTTGCTCTAGGGCTTGTTATCAAGTGGGAACCATCCAATAATAATCTAATAAGGGCAGCCACCCGATTTTCTTTGGTCTGCCTGTCTGTAGTTTTTCGAGTATAGCTGAAGTCTTTCAGTTTATTAGGTTTTTAGAACTTCAAAATGGCTTTAACAAAATATACTATTAAAGTTTTTCCATTACCTATAGAAATGATATTTTTCCTAGCTTGCAAATACACAGTTTCAAGGAAATATTTACTAAACCTTTTTAATAATCTGCTCTGATAAAGCATTTGAAGTTTGCACTTTCTGGCATAAAGTTGACAGAAGAAAGTTATAATTGGAGAATTGCCATTTCAGCTCGCCCTGATTGTTCACAATTTCTCTTAATTGCTTTGCCAGTCTGCTCACATTTATATTTGAGTTTGTGGAAATTTTTGCATTGCAGATTTTTTTTTTCTTGCTTAAGTTGATTTTTTAGCAGTAAAATTTGGTTTTACTCATTTTGGCATCTTATGTTATTTCAAGTGACAAATGTTGGAAATTGTAGGAAAGTCTTTTGAAGTCAGTAATAGCAGTAATTAGTTATCAGTATCCACATTCTTGTCTGTATGAACTGGTTTTTATTAAAATATAGAGAAATAGATCAATAAAGGTAAATATTAAGGCTTTGCCACCTTTATGACATTAGTTAAAAATTATCTTTGATGTAGAAAAATTATTACTGAGATAAAAAGGAATAGTCCTTGGCTTGGTCCTTTAAAATCCTTCTTATAAGAAAAGGAGAAAACTTTGGTTTTGAAAAGTAGCCCATCTGGCCTTCAGAGGCCTTTCCCCAGGGATCTGCGCTGACTTCTGCCACATAGATCGTGCCTGATGATGGACATAGCCCATGGCAAAGAGGCCAGGGAAGAAAAGCAAATGGACTTTTGTGAAAATACACGGGGGACAAATAGCATCCTGCTTGCTGAGTAAGTGCTAGAAAATGCTCTAAAACATGCTAAGTACAGACAGGCCCCTGCAGGTTCCAGCATTCTTACGTTGGCTGGGATTCTGGTTTTTAATGCAAGTCCTTGTTCTCTGTGAAGTAGACCTTTGACCTACATGTTACCTTTTTTTTTTTGGAACTTTTTTGAAGTTATAGCTAGGCAGTGTTCTCTAGGTTAAATCACACACAAAATGTTGATTTATCATTTTAAATCATGTTATAAATCAACATAGACTGGGTTCTTAACTATGAAAAAGTACTTAGGATTTATTAATAAAGATTTGGAGGGATCAGTTTAGTTTTAAACTATAATTGCTTAGCACCTATAGAACCGGGTGGCCACACAGGGTCTCCTAGCAGGACTGTTTCTTGTTTGTTACGGTTGACGAGACCACCACCCTTTCCCTGTAGGAACCCCTCATGGTGACAAGAAGAAAGCCAGTCCTTCTGATACACTATCTTTTGGGTGACTGTATAATTTACTTTTAAAATTATTTACCAGCTTCAAAAGAGTTATAATGAAGAAGTCTTTTAGAAATGAGATAGTTTGTTTCCAGATTCATTTATGAAAAATCTCTCAGATGCCCTTGTCTCTCGCTTTGTGTATCAGTGATGTTTGTGTAGCCAAAAATTAATACCACTTTTCTACCCCTCCCTATTCCTTTTCCTTTCGGTAACCCTAATTTTGTTTTCTTACCTCTGTGAGTCTATTTCTGTTTTGTGAGCAAGTTCATTTGTATTGTATTTTAGATTCCACATATAAGTGGTTAGCAGATACAAGCTACTGTATACAAAACAGATAAACAAGGACCTACTGGATAGCACAGGAAACTAATATCTTATAATAACATATGGAAAGAATATGAAAAAGAATTTGTGTTAATACACATATAAGTGAATCACTGTGCTATACATCAGAAACTAATACAACATGGTAAGTCAACTCTACTTCAGTACTAAAAACTAAAATAAAAATACCACTTTTCACAGTATATAACTCACTTCAGCATTACTGAGTCAGAGCATGGAAAGGGTGGATTTGGTGTAGTAGGATGGTGAACACTGAAAAGTGGAGTTAATGGCCACTCCCTAACTCAAGGTTCTTGGGCCAGGACATTACCATTATGTCTGCTTTTTAGAAAGTGACAGGCAGCCCATAATAATAATTACTATCTCACATGCTGATGTGGGAAATAACCTGAGACAGTGGATATGGAAATCCTGAAGTGTAAATGGACAGTACACACACAGAATGTTACTGTATTCTGAATTTGAAACTTTTCATTTGCAACCGAGTCTCTTCTTTTCATTCATATACCCATGATACCAGTCCATAGGGTCTCAGAGTTGGACACGATTGAAGTGACTTAGCAGCAGCAGCAGCACGTATGCACTGATGATACCTCAATATCTGAGCTACATCTGTGAGATTTTATGAGCTGTTCAAAATTCATGATGCTTTAGTCAGTTTAAGATTTCATTTTATTTAAAACTCTGTGGGATTTTCTTTCTGGAAACTCAGACATTTTAAATCCTTCCAGAAGGTGCTGCATTTAATATTCTTCATATAATTTGTATCTGACGTAGTAATTATGATCTTCTTTTTAAAGATAAGCCTTTACACACCACCATTTAGTTTAAAAGAAATAAGCAAAGTGTGTGTCCTCTTGATAAAAATCTGAGAAATGAACAAATACTATATGGTTATTTTTTCCTTTCCCCACTGTTGTTTTTATTGCTGAATAAATAAGGAACTTGTGAGATGTTTTCTTTCCTCGTGTCTGTTGGGCCTTCAGATCCTCCTTCTGAATGGCCTTCTACCTTCACCATATATAAAAAAAAAGGAAAGGTTTCCATTCTTCCTGTACCTGATTCTTTGTGAGAATTGTGTTGTCTTTGGATGCTGTTGTCATTATCATCTTGAATTGAAACTTTCAAATAACTAGTAATGTCTCCTGCTGGAGCCTCCATGAAACCCTTCAAAGGCATGAAATGAACACAGTTTCTTCTTCTCCACATGATATTGTTGTTTAGTCACTGAGTTGTACCAACTCTTTTGCAACACCCTGGACTGTAGCCTGCCAGCTCCTCTGTCTGCTGAAATTTTCCAGGCAAAAATACTGCAGTGGGTTGCCATTTCCTTCTCTAGGGAATCTTCCTGACCCAGGGAGCGAACCCACATCTCCTGCCTGGTAGACAAATTCTGTACCACCTGGGAAGCTGTCTTTTCCATGTGAGCCAGGTGAATAAATATAACACATGTACTTAAGGAACTTATGGTCATCATGAAAACAAGACCAATGAAGGCTTGTTTTGTATAAGAACAATGGTATCGATTATTTTTGAGCTCATATTCCCAGAGGTCTAGTCAATGCAGAGAAGAACTGTCTGGGAAAGCTGATTGGGAAGACAGGACTTTAGCCAGATCGTAAAGATGGGAAATGGGGACTGATAGAGGGAAGCACTAAGTAAGAGGAGCAACAGTGAATGAGTTTTCAGGATAACATCCTGAATTCATGTAGTGAGCTGTGGACGGGCAAGCCTTAGGAAGTAGCTTGATCAGCATATTTCTCCCCTGGGCACCTCCATCCCCAACCCCCCTTTTCCAGCTCCAGTTGTATCTTTGCATTTATNTAAGTACAGACAGGCCCCTGCAGGTTCCAGCATTCTTACGTTGGCTGGGATTCTGGTTTTTAATGCAAGTCCTTGTTCTCTGTGAAGTAGACCTTTGACCTACATGTTACCTTTTTTTTTTTGGAACTTTTTTGAAGTTATAGCTAGGCAGTGTTCTCTAGGTTAAATCACACACAAAATGTTGATTTATCATTTTAAATCATGTTATAAATCAACATAGACTGGGTTCTTAACTATGAAAAAGTACTTAGGATTTATTAATAAAGATTTGGAGGGATCAGTTTAGTTTTAAACTATAATTGCTTAGCACCTATAGAACCGGGTGGCCACACAGGGTCTCCTAGCAGGACTGTTTCTTGTTTGTTACGGTTGACGAGACCACCACCCTTTCCCTGTAGGAACCCCTCATGGTGACAAGAAGAAAGCCAGTCCTTCTGATACACTATCTTTTGGGTGACTGTATAATTTACTTTTAAAATTATTTACCAGCTTCAAAAGAGTTATAATGAAGAAGTCTTTTAGAAATGAGATAGTTTGTTTCCAGATTCATTTATGAAAAATCTCTCAGATGCCCTTGTCTCTTGCTT
Organism: Neotragus moschatus; assembly: GCA_006410615.1. Lineage (NCBI taxonomy): Eukaryota > Metazoa > Chordata > Mammalia > Artiodactyla > Bovidae > Neotragus > Neotragus moschatus. The sequence goes on from SJYA01002183.1 coordinate 3,724,575, forward strand.
TGTGTATCAGTGATGTTTGTGTAGCCAAAAATTAATACCACTTTTCTACCCCTCCCTATTCCTTTTCCTTTCGGTAACCCTAATTTTGTTTTCTTACCTCTGTGAGTCTATTTCTGTTTTGTGAGCAAGTTCATTTGTATTGTATTTTAGATTCCACATATAAGTGGTTAGCAGATACAAGCTACTGTATACAAAACAGATAAACAAGGACCTACTGGATAGCACAGGAAACTAATATCTTATAATAACATATGGAAAGAATATGAAAAAGAATTTGTGTTAATACACATATAAGTGAATCACTGTGCTATACATCAGAAACTAATACAACATGGTAAGTCAACTCTACTTCAGTACTAAAAACTAAAATAAAAATACCACTTTTCACAGTATATAACTCACTTCAGCATTACTGAGTCAGAGCATGGAAAGGGTGGATTTGGTGTAGTAGGATGGTGAACACTGAAAAGTGGAGTTAATGGCCACTCCCTAACTCAAGGTTCTTGGGCCAGGACATCACCATTATGTCTGCTTTTTAGAAAGTGACAGGCAGCCCATAATAATAATTACTATCTCACATGCTGATGTGGGAAATAACCTGAGACAGTGGATATGGAAATCCTGAAGTGTAAATGGACAGTACACACACAGAATGTTACTGTATTCTGAATTTGAAACTTTTCATTTGCAACCGAGTCTCTTCTTTTCATTCATATACCCATGATACCAGTCCATAGGGTCTCAGAGTTGGACACGATTGAAGTGACTTAGCAGCAGCAGCAGCACGTATGCACTGATGATACCTCAATATCTGAGCTACATCTGTGAGATTTTATGAGCTGTTCAAAATTCATGATGCTTTAGTCAGTTTAAGATTTCATTTTATTTAAAACTCTGTGGGATTTTCTTTCTGGAAACTCAGACATTTTAAATCCTTCCAGAAGGTGCTGCATTTAATATTCTTCATATAATTTGTATCTGACGTAGTAATTATGATCTTCTTTTTAAAGATAAGCCTTTACACACCACCATTTAGTTTAAAAGAAATAAGCAAAGTGTGTGTCCTCTTGATAAAAATCTGAGAAATGAACAAATACTATATGGTTATTTTTTCCTTTCCCCACTGTTGTTTTTATTGCTGAATAAATAAGGAACTTGTGAGATGTTTTCTTTCCTCGTGTCTGTTGGGCCTTCAGATCCTCCTTCTGAATGGCCTTCTACCTTCACCATATATAAAAAAAAAGGAAAGGTTTCCATTCTTCCTGTACCTGATTCTTTGTGAGAATTGTGTCGTCTTTGGATGCTGTTGTCATTATCATCTTGAATTGAAACTTTCAAATAACTAGTAATGTCTCCTGCTGGAGCCTCCATGAAACCCTTCAAAGGCATGAAATGAACACAGTTTCTTCTTCTCCACATGATATTGTTGTTTAGTCACTGAGTTGTACCAACTCTTTTGCAACACCCTGGACTGTAGCCTGCCAGCTCCTCTGTCTGCTGAAATTTTCCAGGCAAAAATACTGCAGTGGGTTGCCATTTCCTTCTCTAGGGAATCTTCCTGACCCAGGGAGCGAACCCACATCTCCTGCCTGGTAGACAAATTCTGTACCACCTGGGAAGCTGTCTTTTCCATGTGAGCCAGGTGAATAAATATAACACATGTACTTAAGGAACTTATGGTCATCATGAAAACAAGACCAATGAAGGCTTGTTTTGTATAAGAACAATGGTATCGATTATTTTTGAGCTCATATTCCCAGAGGTCTAGTCAATGCAGAGAAGAACTGTCTGGGAAAGCTGATTGGGAAGACAGGACTTTAGCCAGATCGTAAAGATGGGAAATGGGGACTGATAGAGGGAAGCACTAAGTAAGAGGAGCAACAGTGAATGAGTTTTCAGGATAACATCCTGAATTCATGTAGTGAGCTGTGGAGGGGCAAGCCTTAGGAAGTAGCTTGATCAGCATATTTCTCCCCTGGGCACCTCCATCCCCAACCCCCCTTTTCCAGCTCCAGTTGTATCTTTGCATTTATAACAGCTTCCCCCACCTCCTGCAATCCTTAAAAGGAGAATCAGAAATCATAACATTTCCTATGTCCTAATATAGTATGATCAACATTCAGATCCCTGGGTTTTTCTGTAAAGAATGCCATTTCTTTTCCTGAACTGTTATTCTTTTCTTAAATGATTTGGAAACTTCTGTCACCTTCCATGGGTCTCTTTTTCTCCTGGGCTAGAAACCTCTCACTCTTGGATCTTCTCCTCTGGACAGTTTATCCTCACCCCGAGCCAAGAATACCTTTCTTGACATTCTTTGTGTATTTTCTGTGTATTGTCCTTCCCAGTCAAACTAGATGTTTTCATTTCATTGACTGAGCAGCTCCTTGTCAAAACTTAACGGTGCCTACATAGGTAACACAAGCTGATATTTCATGGTGGTGTTTTCATGAGATTGTGTGTTGTTAAACTTTCCTCAAGGGATAGACTCATGACATTGGCTGCTTTGGGTCCACAGCACCCTCTAGGATAGTAACTGTGTCTGTAATGCCAATTAGATGTGTCCATACATGCTGTGGACTGAACTAATTTGAAATTTTTTTAATTTCCATAATATATATAATCTTTCCATTCAGAATGTAAAAGTTCTTAACTTTAAAAAGAAGGCAATGGAGGGACTTCCGTGGTGCTCCAGTAGTTAAGATTGCACACTCTCAATGAATGGAGGCGTGGGTTCAATCCCTGGTTTGGGAAGTAAGATTCCACATGCTGTGCAGTTCAGCCAAAAAATAGAAAAAAAAAAAAAAAAGCAATGGAATGAATATTAATTTTGTCTTAGGGATGTTCTGAAAGGAAAGATTTTTCCAGTATTCTAGTCAGGAAAGGAATTTCTCCTTTCCCTGCCAGAAAAGAATAATGGCTATGATTTTTTTTTTTTTTTAAATAATAAAGTATTTAAACAGGTAAGATTTTCCTTTTCACTAATGGGAAAGAAAGTGTCCCACTGCCACCCTGCTTGGAAGGTAACTTAATTCGCAACTCTACCAAGAATAATATTGAGCATTATTGGGGCTCCATTTGAACCAAACTGTCAAACTCCTTGAGTGAGAAATAATGGGTTCTAAATGGGAACTGTTTCTACTTTGGGGAATTTTAATGATATAATGTTACATAAAATGTCAAACAATTTATCATAGAATATTTCTGTTCTCTCTTTATCTGGAGATGGCTTTTCATGTATAATCATTTGTGTCTAGAAAGGAAGATACTTCTGTATTTTATTTTGATAAATGAATTGTCAATACTAAGCTTAATTCTGTGATCTAACATTGTAAGTGAAGACTTAACGAATCGGACAGAAACTCTCTTAGAGCAGGGGTCCCCAACCTCCGGGATCTAACGTCTGATGATCTGAAGTGGAGCTGATGTAATAATAATAGAAATAAAGTGCAAGGTACATGTAATTCACTTGAATCATCCTGAAATAATCCACCCCTCACCCCAGGTCTGTGGAAAAATTATCTTCCATGGAACCAGTCCCTGGTGCCGAAACGGTTGGGGTCTGCTATCTTAGAGGCTGGATCCTAATGGAAGAAGGGAGTCTTTTTCCTGGTCATGTCTCGCCCTTTCTCCCCTGTACCATTCATACCTAAGTCTGGTACATGGCAGCCTTCTGCACAATTGTATCTTGTCTCCCAGGCCTGTGTAGAGTAAGAAGTGGGTTTAGTAGCTACACACACGGAAGCTTTTTTGGGACTGTTGTCCTTGCTGTTTTGCCTTTGCTTTGTGGTGTTCTAAGCTTTGGTGAAATTCATCTGGTAGTACTGGTACCCAGTCTGAATCAGATGAGCTATTAAAGTGGGATCCTTTGTTCCCTGGGGCTCCTCTGGTGGTTCAGATGGTAAAGAAACAACCTGCAATGCTGGAGACCCAGGTTTGATCCCTGGGTCAGGAAGATCCCCTGGAGAAGGGAATGGCAACCCAGTCCAGTATTCTTGCCTGGAGAATTTCAGGGACAGAGGAGCCTGGTGAACTATGGTCCATGGGATCCCAAAGAATTAGACATGACTGACTTTTATTTCACTTTGTTCCCTATGAGCTTTGTTTAGGGCAGCTCAAGGGCCACGATATCCAAAACAGTCTCTGAGAAACTTCCATTCTGTAAATGCCTGATGAGTGTGATTACTTTCTTAGTATAAAAAAGTAAGTGTGAGGCTGCAGTGTGTATCTGTGTGGGTGTGTGGTCAGCATTCCTAGGAAGAGACGAGAGAAATCTAAGAGACTGAATTCACACCAGGTGCTGTTCTGTGCTTAAGTCGTCAGTCATGTCCGACTCTTTGCGACCCCATAGACTGTAGTCACCAGGCTCCTCTGTCTGTGGGGATTCTCCAGGCAAAAATACTAGAGTAGGTTGCCATGCTCTCCTTCAGATCTTTCAGCCCAGAGATTGAACCCAGGTCTCCGACATTGCGGGTCGATTGTTTACCATCTGAGCCACAAGGGAAGCTCAGGTAGGGCCTAATAAATAAGCCCTGATAAGTTTGAATTTGATCCTGAGGGTACTAGGGGGCGTTACTTTTTGAACAGTGGAGTAAGGAGATGAAATATATACCTTCGAGAAAGTATTCTTCTGCTGGTGTGAAGCATGAGCTGGAGGGAGCCAGAAGATGGGCAGGAAACTAGGAAAGGAGGTTCTTGAAGGCATCCAGTGCTGCTGGCCTGGACTAAAAGTTTAGCAGCTCTCGGTCACACATGGAGGTGGGTGGGGAGGCCCTACTCGTCTGATTCTGGGGGTTAAAAATTAATATTGCCTGAGCCTGATTCTCCCCGGCTTGTCTACCTTTGCCTGACATAGGTCCTTGTGGAAGTTGCATTAAGTCTCGTAGGCCACTGGAGTGCCGTTAAACTCCTGCTCCTGCATATGAAACGGAATGGAATCTCAGCCTGCAGTCAGCCAGTAAATGAGTGTAACTTATGGTGAATTCCAGCTAATGTACAGTCGTCGAAGTAGCATGAAGTCTGGGAAGTCACTTGGGTACCATTAAGAGTACTGAGCTGTGATTTACATGGTCAGACCCTAGTGGCCTATATGTGCCAATATAGCTTCCATGGTCTTTTCTACTTTGTTCCAGGGTATAAGTTATGGAACGAAAACATCCATTTTTAAAATATATTTTCTATATCTTATTCATTTTCTCAGTGGATGGGGATTATTGAGGTCAGTATTTACTGTTCAAAAATTTGTAGTATAAATTAAAGTAGCAAGTCATAACCCAAAAATGTGTAGTTTAAATGAAGTCACAAGTCATAACCCAGAGTAATTTTTTCTCTCAAATGTGTGTAATAAAGTTTAAAAAGTATTGATAGTCACACTCTTATCCACAATAAATTTGAGTTTTTTTTACAAGGAATTTAAAAAATGTTCATTATAAGTTTGTCATATATTTATATAGATATGTAGATTTAATATTAATTTTCCCTGATATATAGATACATAGAAGGAATACATATGCCCAGGATGTCCATTGTTTAAAAAGAAAAAAAAAAAGCTAATGTTAACCTGATAAGCCCTAGAGGTCCATGCCTGTATCTTAATCATTCTTCTTTCCTCATGTATTTATCACCATGAGCGCAATATTCAATACTTTTTGAATGACTGTGTGGCTGCTACATGCAGATGAACAATATGAAAAACTTATCTAGTGATCCTCCTACTTTTGTGGTGGAATAAGTGTTAGTAGTGTGAGAACTTTCTTCTTTTCTATAATAGGTGTTCTGGGAACTTTTAACCACTGGTATTCCTAAAATTTACAAATGAGGAAACCTCAACTCTGATTCTGTGATAACGTTTAAAACTACCTTAGGAGATATTTTCTTTTCTTAATAAAAATAGCAAGTCCTTGACTGGTTTTTCAAAGTGTATAGATACTTGATAAGTAAGTAGGAAAATAATTTTAGATACGCAAGGATATTGCCATACTTCTCTAGTTTGGGAAAGTCAAAAGAGGGAGAAGATACATAAATACAGTGGAGAATTTTAGAAGGGTTTACTGGAATAAATAGTAATGGTTCTGAACATTTGTATGTTACTATGGCTTGTTTGTTATATTTTCCAAAACTTCATTTGATCTGTTTAAGAAGCCTATGAAATAGAGCTTTTGCAGCTAGGGAAATTATATCTTAGAGCAGTTAGGTGATTTGTCCTGAGTCCAAACAGCTCATAAATAATGAACTGGAAACTCTACAGTTTTCTGACTCTTTGGCCAGTACTTAAATTTAAATGTTCAGTGAAAGTGAAGTTGCTCAGTCGTGTCCAACCCTTTGTGACCCCATGGATTGTAGCCTACCAGGCTCCTCCGTCCATGGGATTTTCCAGGCAAGAATACTGGAGTGGGTTGCCATTGCCTTCTCAAGGAGATCTTCCCTACCCAGGGACTGAACCCAGGTCTACTGCATTGTAAGCAGACGCTTTACTGTCTGAGCTACCAGGGAAGTCCAAGTACATAATTGATGTATATTAACTAGCACATCGTACCTGAAGGCATCTGTGAATAGGTGGTTCACACTGAAGACATCCTCCTTAAACCACCAACACATTTACTGCCTAGACTGCTCATTTGCTGGAAGTTTTATTTTAAAAAATGGTTTTTCTATTTACAAAAGAAACGCAGGTTCTGAGTAGAAAATTTAAAAATGATCATTGGCTCCACGAATATTCTGTGACCATAGATTCCCCGCCTCCATAGACTTTTGTGCTTTTCGGAAATACTTTATGCTGTTCAAAATGTTTCAAATGAGATCACAAAGAATATTTTCATTGCTTAAGTTTTTGTTTTAAAAAATTAGTATGCAACTATTTCCCATTGTTAAATGTCATTATACTATTTCAACAACTTCATAATATTCCATTTTCCGAATAATGTCTATTAAGGACTCGGGGTTACTTTCTGTGTTTGGTTATTAGAAACAACACTGAATAACATCTTTGCTAACTACCTCATAGTATAGATCATATTTTTTTCTTAGAGTAAAAGCCTAGCAATATAATTACTGGGTTAAAACGGTATATAAAATTCTTGACTATGACCAAATAGCCCAGTAGCTTGTCTTATTTAATTTGTTTTGTGTTCAAATGCCATTTTTTACGCATTTGCTAATCCTTGCCTTTTAAAAATCTTCACTAAAATGATAGTCAAAAATAGTATATTATTAAAGATACATGCACCCCTATGTTCATAGCAGCACTGTTCACAATATTCAAGACATGGAAACAACCTAAGTGTCTATTGACAGATGAGTGGATAGAGAAGATGGGCTGTGTGTATGTGTGTATACATATATACATACATACACACACACACACACACACACACACACACACACAGAGATGGTGACGGACAGGGAAACCTGGCATGCTACAGTCCATGGGGTCACAAAGAGTTGGATACCACTGAGCAACTGAATACACACACACACGCACGCACGCACGCGCGCACACACACACACACACACACGAATACTACTTAACCATAAACTAGAAATAATGCCATTTGCAGCAACATGGATAGACCTAGAGATTATCATACTAAGGGATGTAAGTCAGAAAGAGAAAGACAAATATCATATGATTTATATGTGGAATCTAATGACACAAGTGAACCTACCTATGAAACAGGAACAGACTCACAGACGTAGAGAGCAGATTTGCGGTTGCCGAGGGGAATGTGGGGTGAGCAAGCTATGGATTGAGAGTTTGGGATTAGCACATAGAAACTGTTTATATAGAATGAGTGAACAACAAGTTTCGACTGTATAGTACAGGGAACTATATTCAATATCCTGAGATAAACCATAATAGAAAAGACTGTAAAGAAGAATGTATGTATATATATAAAACTGAGTCACTTTGCTGTGCAGCAGCAATTAACCCAACGTTGTAAATCAATTATGCTTCAATTAAAAAAACAGTGTATTGTTGCTTTGCATGACTAAATGAAAAGATAGTAAATCTGTTGAAGGAGGAAACTAAGATTTGCTTTTTGGTGTGAATCCTGCACAACTCTGCTGTTTGTTTTTGAGTACCGAGACATTTGACAAATAGAATATTACCTACACAGCACGTGTTCCTATCTAATCTTTGTTTTATCAAATACTCCAAGTGCTTCCATTTACTCTTCTGTGAAATAAAATAATCAGCTTTTTCCATGGGCCATTCAGATAACAAGTACCAGTTGAAAGCATCTTGAACTTTTGGAAGTAGCATCATAGTTTTTGAGTTAGCAGGAATTTTAAAGATCATCTAATCTGATCCCACTACTTTACAATAAGCATATTTAATATAAAGATGTGAAAATTCTATGCATTTTACAAATTGAAGTGGAAAGCTAGGTGTCTGATATCTTTACAAAAACACATAATTTCATCCATAGTTTATGAGTTCCTCATATCCTTAGAAATTTAAACCTCTTTACTTATGAATTCTCAGTTGTATAGTGATACTAAAATTGTCAGCCGTTTTACGAAACCAGAATTTTAGCTATGGCAATTTATTCTGGTTTCAAGATAAACCAAATGTGTTTCTGTGGACCCCAGCTCTGCTTTATCTAAATAATAATTTCCTGTAGACACGTCACTCAACATGGCTTAGTCACCCATGTTTCTTTTCATTTTGTTTTAGGTAGCAGTTTTACAACATCATCAGGATTATATACAGGAAATAATTCACTCACAAATTCCTCTGGATTTAACAGCTCACAGCAGGTAATTTTAAAACCCAGGTTGACTTCTGAAATTAAAAAAATAAGTGTAGTAGGTGATTTTCTTATATAAAGAAAGATCCATTTATATTACACTGTAATTGAGAGCTTTCTTAAGCTTTCTGATGGATTTTTTGCTCTTGAAAACATGTCTTTAGCAGTCCTATATGGTGAGTTATTTGGTTTTCAGACTGGTTAAATTTTACCTAATAATGCAACCTGAAATAGAAGAAATATGAAGAGGGAATCCAATCTTACCTAAAATTGGTTTGCATGTCTGTGCATTTCAGTCAGTGTGTGCTTGTGTGTTCCTTTGTGAATTCGGAGAAGGCAGGGATGCAAACGTATTTATGGTTATACTCTGAAATGTAAGAAGGCAGCAGCTGTGCTCTGACTGATTGTTCTTGTGTGGTTTAATTTGGTAGGACTATCCATCTTATCCCAGTTTCGGCCAGGGTCAGTATGCACAGTATTATAACAGCTCACCGTATCCAGCACATTACATGACGAGTAGCAACAGCAGCCCAACAACGCCGTCCACGAATGCCACGTACCAGCTTCAGGAGCCACCATCCGGCGTTACCAGCCAAGCAGTTACAGATCCCGCAGCAGGTAATTACTTGCCTTTCTTAGTCCTGCAGGTTGTATTTCTGATGGTTTAAATGCATTTTTCTACAGTCATATATTCATGACAATGGTTGCACACTTTTGGCAAGTTTTGGCAAGGCCTTAGTCAAGCAGCATGATTGTGTCATTAATTTTATTTTTACTTATTTGCTTAAAAGCTTTCATATGAAGTTATAAACTTGAAAATGACATGAATTAAGATGAGATAGGATCTCATGTGAAAATACAGGAGATTTTATTTAGTTGTACATGTACTCCATTTTCAGGGTATATATGTAGCTTTTTGGATGTATAATTATAAATATTTAACTAGGATGCTTAACTATAACTTTAAATGTGTTGACATATGAATATAAATGACATCATCTTGAATTTAGTGTTTATCATCATAAACTAGTTAATGTTTTTCAAAAAATCAAATAGCCTCTAAGGATCAATCATGGAAGACAGTGATTCTTTTGGCCTACCCTTTCCCACTCATCACCTACTGTGAATTTTATAACAATGTTTCTGAGAGAGGGCATTTTTGTACTTCACAACATTTGGTTGTTGTTGTTCGATCACTAAGTCGTGTCCCACTCTTTGCAACCCCATGGACTGCCGCATGCTAGGCTTCTCTGTCCTTCACTATCTCCCAGAATATACTCAAACTCATGTCCATTGAGTCAGTGATGCCATTCAACCATCTCATCCTGTGTTATCCCCTTCTCCTACCCCCAATCTTTCCTAGCATCAAAGTCTTTTCCAATGAGTTGGCTCTTTGCTTCAGGTGTCCAAAATACTGGAACTTCAGCATCAGTGCTTCCAATCAACATTCAGGGTTGATTTCCTTTAGGATTGACTGGTTTGATCTCCTTGCTGTCCAAGGAAGACTCAAGAGTCTTCTCNTACCCCCAATCTTTCCTAGCATCAAAGTCTTTTCCAATGAGTTGGCTCTTTGCTTCAGGTGTCCAAAATACTGGAACTTCAGCATCAGTGCTTCCAATCAACATTCAGGGTTGATTTCCTTTAGGATTGACTGGTTTGATCTCCTTGCTGTCCAAGGAAGACTCAAGAGTCTTCTCCAGCACCACAGTTTATTTTATTTTTTTAAAATTCATTTTAATCGGAGGCCAATATCTTTACAATATTGTGGTGATTTTTGCCATACATTGACATGAATCAGCCNATGAATTACTCAGAAAATAAGATGAAGAATTTAAATGTTTTATTTGATAAGGATAAAGGCCAGAGAAAAGATTTACCACAACTACTGATGCTGAGAAAGTGCCTGTTTTGCAAATTACGTTACAACCGTCTTTTAAGTGCCACCATTTTGGCTAAAACCCCTTCAAGATTCTCCTAATAATAGCCTCCCAAGAGCACGTCTCCATCTTTTCTTTCCTCTGTCCAGAGTCTCATTCCTTCTTGTCTAGTTCATTCATAGGCTTGTATTCAATTCGGGTAATTTGTATAAAAAGCATGTTGCCAATTGTAATATGCTTCCCAAATGTAAGGATTCATTTTCTCTGCCACTGACATCATTTTTGACTTCTGCAGTTTCTTTTCTTTTCCATCCCTGAGGACATTTTAAATGTTCTGAGCATTCTAAGCACTTTCTTTCTGAGGGATCTCTTTCCTTTCCAGTTTCCCACTTTTTTCCCTAATGTGTCCGTTTCAGTACATTTGTTCATCTAATTACCTCCCTTGACTCGGCTGTGATGTTGATAAAGGTTATAGAGGAAGTACAGTTCTCTTGAGAGGTATTGCTCCATCTTGCATTAAATTTTGTTACACTGTTCTCCAGGTGAAAGAAAGGCAGGAAGCACGGTTTTCTCTGCCACTTGTGAATGAAAATTTGATGGTGTTCTCCAGCATTCCCTTGGCTAATTATTGAGCATCTCTTAATTACCAAGTACTCTTGGGTTCCATGTGGGAACAGAGAGCAAAAGGGTTATTCTCTGTCCTTAAGGAGTATCCTGCGTGAACAACCAACTCTAAGAAAGGTTGTCTTTAAAACGTTTCCTTAGAGCTAGGAGCAGCACAGTGTCCAGAAGAATTCAGGAACCAAAGATTTCTTATGTAAAGTGTTTGAAGAAAAAGCTAATAAAGAAGGTGAAATTTATCCTCAGCATCAAAAGATGCAAATGAGCGTAGGACAGAAAGGATAGGAAAGGGCTGTCCATCCAAGGCGAGAGATACAGACCCTTTTGAATGAGCTCAATGATGGTATCACTTCAGTCAGAACAAACTTTAAATTTCATTGAATGATCAAAGCTTTTTTAAGCTGGAAGTCACTTTATGATTATCTTTACCAACAAGATACCTGAGCCCAGAGAGGTGACTTTGAAGAGTTCACTTCACGTGACAGCACTAGCATATTACACAGAATTGTTGTTCAGTCACTAAGTCACGTCCCGCTCTTTGTGAGCCCGTGGGCTGCAGCACTCCAGGCTTCCCTGTCCTTCATCATCTCCCAGAGTTGGCTCAGATTCATGTCCACTGAGTCGGTGATGCCATCCAACCATCTCATCCTGTCATCCCCTTCTCCTCCTGCCCTCAGTCTTTCCCAGCATCAGGGTCTTTTCCAATGAGTCAGCTCTTCCTTTCAGGTGGCCAAAGTATTGGCACTTCAGCATCAGTCCTTCCAATGAATATTCAGGGTTGATTCCATTCAGGGTTGACTGATTTAATCTCCTTGCTGTCCAAGGGACTCTCAAGAGTCTTCTCCAGCACCACAATTTGAAAGCATCATTTCTTCAGCACTCAGCCTTCTTTATGGTCCAACTCTCACTTCTGTAATGACTACTGGAAAAACCATAGCTTTGACTATATGGACCTTTGTCAGCAAAGTGATGTCTCTGCTTGTTAATACACTGTCTAGGTTTGTCATAACTTTATATATACGTAAGCTCCTAGTTCTGTACCGGATAAAGTTGATTGAACCCAGAAAACGGAATAAGGAGCTGAGCGTGCTTGTCACATTCTCCCTGAATGAGCATGAAGCCGCATAGATACGTACTTACCTGTGACACATTCCTTAAGAGAGTGTTTTGTTGCTGTTGTTTTTTACATGGACCTTTTTTTAAAGTCTTCACTGAATTTGTTTACAGTATTGTTTCTGTTTTCTGTTTTGGTTTTTCAGCCATGAGGCATGTGGGATCTTAGCTCCCCAACCAGGGATCAAACCAGCACCCCCTACATTGGAAGGCAAAGTGCACTACCAGAGAGATCCTATAAGAGAATTTTGAAAATTAAATTTTACATCAGGGAATATCAATCATGTGATCACGTACATTTTGTGAGCCAAGGATGCTCCATGTGCCAGATTGTTAGTTCATCCAACAACAAACTTTATTGAGCCCCTGGAATGTTCCAGGCTCTGTTCTAGACACAGGGGACTTAGCAGTGAACAAAATAAAGTCTCTGCCCTCTGGGAGTTTACATTTTACCAGGGAACACAGACAATAAGTAAATATCAAAATGCATTTAGTGGTCAGAAGTACCTAGAAGGATGACATGGTGCATAAAGGGAAGAGTTAGAGCAGGTGAACTATTTCTGAACTGTGGTCCAGCAAGGTGACATTTTAGCAGATACTCGAAAGAGGAGGAGGAGAGATCTTGTGTGTTTAGGGGAAGACCGTTCTGGGAGAGGAAACAAAATTACCAAGGCTTGGACCGGGGACTGTGCTTGGTGGATTTGGGGAGCGGCAGGAAGGCCACTGTGGTTGGAGTGCATTGGCAGAGGAGAATGTAGGGGTGAGGGTGGGAGGTACAGAGCCCACATCACAGCAGGCGTGTGGGCCTGGGGTGGACTTTGGGTTTTGTTTTGAGTGCTTTGAGAAATGTTTAAGCAGAGAAGTAGTGAGACATCATGACATTTAAAAGGCATCTGTCTGGTTGTTGAGCAGAGAGTGAGCTGGGGCAAGGCAGGATGGGGATGGGGGGCTATCATGTAGGAGATGCTTCCAGTGGTCCAAGTGAGATGTAGTGGGGGCCGGGCTTGGGCTGGAGGCACCGATGGCTGTCAGACCTGAGAGAGGTTAAAGAGTGTAGCTACTGGGATTTGTCTGTGGATTGAATGTGAAGAATAAGAAAGGAGTCATGGGTGACATCATGGTTTGGGGTACAAACAGCTAGAAAAGCACATTTGCCATTGACTAATATGGGGAAATGGCAGGGAGAGAAGATGGAATTGGGGACATCAGGGTTTCCAGTTTGGCACATGTGAGTTTGAGATGCCTCTGAGACATCCAGAGAGGGGATGGCAAGGAAGTTGTTGGATAAGTAAGTCTGATGTTCACAGGAACATTTAGAGTCTAAACATGTCAACAGAGATGCCGTTTAGAGCTGATGTGTCTGGATGAGTTGAGCAGGACACTGAGTGTGAACACAGCAGGGGAGAGAGCCAGAGGGAGCATGAGGCTGTGGGAAGTAAGAGTTACACGAGAGTGTGGTGTGATCCACCAGGTGTAATGCCAGTGAAGGCTTGAAAACGTGGAACCTGAGACTTGACCATTGGAGTTGACAGAGTAGGAATCCCTGGGGATCTTTCTTCTTTCTTTAAGAATTGCTTCTATTTCTTTCTTTCTGCCTGTGCTGGGTCTTCGTTGCTGCTCACAGGCTTTCTCTAGTTGCGGTGAGCGAGGGGGCTACTCTTCAGTTGCCGTGCATGGGCCTCTCAACGTGGTGGCTTCTCTTGTTGTGGAGCATGGACTCCAGGGCGTGTCGGCCTCAGCAGTTGTGGTACATGGGCTTAGTTGCCCTGAGTGATGTTAGATCTTCCCGGACCAGGAATTGAACCCATGTCCCCTGCATTCGCAGGTGGATTCTTAATCTCTGGACCACCAGGGAAAGCCATCCTTGGTACTGACAGAGGGGAGTGTTGGTGACGCGTTGGAGAAAACAGCATGATTGGAATGGATGTAAAAGAGAATGGGAGGAGAAGAAATTTATGCAGCAAACCCAATTCTTTCACTTATTTCTGCTGTCCATTACAAGGTAATAGAAAAATGGTGCAGAAACTGGAGGAAAAAATTGGGGATATTTTTTCAGGCAGGAAATAGATCCAGTCTGTATGCATATGTAAGTGATCCAGAGGAACACTGGCTGAAGTAGTTGACAGGGGCTGGGATCTCATGCCCAAATGAGAGGTTGCTTTTAGGAGCACAGAAATTTGTCCATCCTAGCAAGAGGGGAGGAGACAGTGCCTGAAAAGTCCTCACCGGGGGTTTACCCAGGCGTGGACAGCGTGAAGAGTGGATGCTTTTATTTTTTCAGTGGTTGGGGAGGCAGGTTTCTTGCTTGAGGCTAGAAGGAGACTTGGTCCTGAGTGGCAAGCTGTCCCATGTGATGACTTGGTATGCAGTGAACACAGCAGCTCTGAGGTTCTGTCAGGGCGGGAACCATTGTCTTGTTGCACTTAGCATCTTGCCTGGCGTGAAGCAGGTGCTCTAAGCACGTAATCCCAAGGTGGAGCTGCTCCCCTGGCTCAGGCATTTGTTTGTGACAGCCACAGGCAAGAAGGCTAAAGGGTTTGTGGGCCAAAGGGCACAAGATGCATGCCCTTTGTTCACAGATTAGGACTTTCAAAACAGCACAGCAGACTATGTCCCCAAATTCTGAAACAGCAGCAAATGCTGTTGTTTGTATAAAACCTAAATGATAATTTTTAGACTCATATCCATGGTGCTGTTAGAGTTAGCACTACCGTTATACCCTGCTGTATAATAAACAATCTTAGACTTTATCGATTATTGATACAAATGTTAGTCCCTAACCACTTTTTATATGTCTTAAATTTTTGAAATTCAAGTGTACCTGCCAGAACATAAAATAAACACTAGACTCTAAAAAAGAAAGAAACAGCACAGCAGGGCATTCAACCACGTGCAGGGCCTTTCTGAGCCTGGGGCGCCATGTGAGTACACAGGCCACACGTCTATGGAGCTGGCCTGGTACAGGGCTACCAGCTGAATCTGATCAAACACACCCATGGGCTGTAGACTCAGGGGCACTGGCTGGAGCTAGGACTTCAGGAGAAGATAGCATTACATGTTTACATTTCTTTTAAAAGTTTAAGAAAGAAAGGTCAAATCTGAAAGAGAAGCTGCCATCATCACAGATGGACAGAGATGAGGGTATAGCAGTGTTCTAAGAAAGTGGGCAGAGGCATCAGCACTGTTTAGAAACTTTCATCACTGAAAACATGCCCTAGGGGTGTCTCCCTAGTCAGAATTCCCCAGATCACAACAGTGGGAAAGGGAAGGTGGGAAAAGTGAAACTAGTTAGTATCAGAGGTTACGGTTCATTGTCAGTATAGATGTGGCACTGATGACTGATTAAAAAAGAAATGACATAAGAAAATGCTCCCCATTTGTTTCTCAAACTCCAGCTGAGAAGGACAGTGTGAACGGAAGTTTAGATCTAAGGCATGAGTAAGGTGGGGGCTTCCCTGGTGGCTCCGATGGTAAAGAATCTGCTTGCAATGCAGAAGACCCATGTTCAATCCCTGGGTCGGGAAGATCTCCTGGAGAAGGAAATGGTAACCCATTCCAGTATTCTTGCCTGGGAAATCCCATGGACAGAGGAGCCTGGTGGGCTACAGTCCATGAGGTCACAAAAAGTCTGACCCAGCTGAGTGACTAACATCACACACCCATAAGGTGACTGATTTTGTAGCTGCTTTAAAATTGACTTGTTTCAAAGGTTGCTTTCCAAAAACAGTATCTGAAAGACTTTTTTGAAGACATTTTCCAACATTGCTCCCCTTTTACTGGGGGGAAAAAAAACAAATTACCTGAATGAGATGTGTGTACACCCCTGCTCTGCTGTGAGCATTTGTCTTCTAGGGGAATGACTGTCACCAGATAAGGCNAAATTGACTTGTTTCAAAGGTTGCTTTCCAAAAACAGTATCTGAAAGACTTTTTTGAAGACATTTTCCAACATTGCTCCCCTTTTACTGGGGGGAAAAAAAACAAATTACCTGAATGAGATGTGTGTACACCCCTGCTCTGCTGTGAGCATTTGTCTTCTAGGGGAATGACTGTCACCAGATAAGGCAAGCGTGAAGGTTAGGCCACCAAGGGAACTTCCGTAGAGTTCTGAGAATAGTAGAAATTGTACTTTTTAAGTCTGAGTATCTCTGAGTAGAGAGGTTGGTTCCAGGATGACTTGTAGGAGAGGAGAATCCATTTTACAGTGTTGTCAGGGGATGGGGTTGAGGGGGTAGGCCTGGGAAGGAATGGTTGTCAGATACAGTTGTCAGAGGTCACTGGAAGTCAAAGAAAATCTGAGTGTTCATTGTGAAAAGACCATGGACATATCCATGCCCCCTTTCCATTTGCCCTTTCACCTAAACTTCCTAATTTTCCTGTCCATCATCCCTCAGTATCCTGGGGGTTTGGTTCCTGTGGGCCCTCCACCCCATACAGAATTCACAGATAGTCAAGTCCCTTATAAAATGTCATAATGTTTGCATATAACCTAAGCACATCCTCCTGTATACTTAAAATCACCTCTAGATTACTTAGAATACCTACTATGATGGAAAAGCTATGTGAATTGTTCCTTGTTGTTCAGTCACTAAGTCGTGTCCAACTCTTTGAGACCCCATGGACTGCAGCACACCAGGCTTCCCTGTCCTTCATCATCTCCCAGAGTTTGCTCAAACTCATGTCCATTGAATTGGTGATGCCATCCAACTGTCTCATCCTTTGTCGTCCCCTTTTCCTCCTGCCCTCAATCTTTCCCAGCATCAGGGTCTTTTCCAGTGAGTCGGTTCTTTGCATCAGGTGGCCAAAGAGTTGGAGCTTCAGCTTTAGCATTAGTCCTTCCAAAGAATATTAGGACTGATTTCCTTTAGGATTGACTGGTTTGATCTCCTTGCAGTCCAAGGGACTCTCAAGAGTCTTCTCCAGCACCACAGTTCAAAAGCATNACAACAATTGCTTGACATCCAGGGCAAATTAGATGTCAGCTATCCCAGAGACAAAGTAAATATGCCATTTTGAAACTATTAGAAGGGATTGGTGTGTGTTCTGTATAGGGTAGTGACTATTCAGATTCTGTATAGAGATGTAGATTGAACAATATTTAAAGAAAAAAGAGATCAAGATGTTTTCTTTAAAACACAACTTTGTATCTAATGAACTCCATAAAACATAAATTTGTGCATAGTTCCTAATTCTCTATAAAACATGGAAGAGAGAAGCTTGGTTGGGAACATCTTGAGAATTTGCCACAAACATCGACCTCTGCAGGAAAAGAATCTAATACAGATTTTAGGGAGTGTTTCTCGTTGACCAGGCCGCACTGTATTCTAACAGTTCTACCAGATGAGTTAGCTCAGAAATGCATCTTAATTAACATAAATTGAGCATTGAATGGTGTTGTTTTGGATTTTCTGGCTGTAATTAAGTAGTAGCTTTGTTAAGTCCTCATGGTGACTTCTGGGTGCAAGAACCACATGACTAGTTTATATAAGGAAGTTTGCCATCTGGTTTGCTGTGCCGGAGGACATGGAGAAGCTACATCTACAAGTTACAGGAACCAATTAGGTTTTAAGGTGAAACAAGAGACATCGAGCCGTCTCTTGTGATTTAGAAATGAAATTTAATCTGTCAAAGTCCATTCCTATCTACCCTGACTCTTAAGGCTTTGCAGAAGCACTTCGATTGGAGGTTATACTGAGACCATGCAGTTTGACTCATGGAAGGTCCTGGTTAGAGTCAGTGGTACAATTGCACTGTTGTTCAATTGATAGAGTAACTGGTACAGTGACTTAGTACCAGTTAACAATGGCTACCAGGTCTCTAGCTGTTCTCTACAGTTTTCTGTTCAGTGAGATGTAGTGTCATTGTCTCTATGAAAATAATATTTATCATATTAGACTGAGAGATTTCAACCCATATCTAGTAGAGTGATCTGGCAAAGAGATTTGGGGGAAGTCAGCACATCTGGAGTGAGTGTGGGTAGAGATGTCTGATGGGTGAACTGGATGGACTATGAAAAGAACGTACCTGGGGTAAGAGTAGATGTCTTTTTTCTGGAAATAGGGTAAGAGTCTCCTCCCAGCTCCACAACCACTGTCCAGCTCTTCCTCTGAGCATGCTGGGCGTTGTTTTTAATTTTGTGGCTTCTGTGCGGTTGTTTCCATGGTTTCTCTGAGTTTCCCGGATGAGTGACTTTAATGTGCTGCCTGGTTTGGGATATTTGGTTCAAAGAGACTAAGACACAGAAAGAACCTGTGACAAATACCGCGCAGAGTGGGGCGTTGCTCATACATCAGCTCTGCTCATCGTGCGCACCCCCTTGTTCTCACATAAAATGAGAGAGAAAATGGAGAATTTAAATTGTCAAAGAAAAGTCCATCTGATTCTGTTTTCCCTGGCCCAGGGATTTTTCTTTCATTTCTTTCCATGAACCAGAAGCCTTTTTGTCGTTGGAAGAGCCCCTATAAGGCAGTTGTATGGACCTCTCAGTACGGCCAGGGGCTATCTGTGGGGTGGGAGAGCAGGTGGACCTGGAGTCAGGGGTGCATTGTTTCAGCACAGAGAACCACAAAGGGATTCTGTCCAACTCCATACAACCTGTTGTCTCCCACCTTCCATTAAATTTTAAGTATTTCTAATCACACATTTTTTCTAAGCTAGGCTAGCATCAACTTCCTCTTAAATTATTTACCAATGCCAGTAAAAGATAATGGAGAATTTGAGTGGAATGAAACGTGCTTTACTCTTTCGACTTCCCTGTGAATTAGAACAGGGTTAATCTTGACACCATGGTGATACAGGAGATGAGAATCCTTCCTGTTTTTCCACAGAGTACGGTACAATCCACAGCCCGTCAACACCTATTAAAGATTCAGATTCTGATCGATTGCGTCGAGGTTCAGATGGGAAGTCACGTGGACGGGGCCGAAGAAACAATAACCCTTCTCCTCCTCCGGATTCTGATCTTGAGGTATGTCGTTGCCAAAGCCTAAGTAAATAGCAAGTGATTTAGAAGCTAAATGCAGATTCTGTATACCTGCTATGACTAAGGTGTCCAAATGCCTTTGTTACAGCTTTCCGTTCCATATCAACATAAATAAGCCAGTTTTTTTTTCTTTTTTCCATATTAAAGATAAAGCAGCTGTTTATTTCTGTTTTTTCTTCCACTTCATGTGGCAAAGCATTTATTTTTCCTCTTTAGTGAAGCATCATAAATTGTATCATTCTGCTTTGACAAAATTCTCTTGTACTGCTCTGTGTCATTGCCCTTAAGTGTTGTACTAAATATGCTTTATAAAACTCACTTGGAAATTAAAGGCACACTGTGTGCACTGGGGGGAAGAAAACCCAGAATGTTCCAAACACAAGTTATCACCTTTTGAGACATGCTTTGATGAAGTTCAAAGCAGGAGAGATTAAATACAACTTTACAGGATGATAGATTTCAAAACATTGAATCCACTGATATTAACTTTCTTTTCAAAGTTAAGAAAGTGAAAGTTTCTTTTCATCCAAGTGAAACTGATGGTAGAAAACATGATTGTTTTGGCTGAAAAGATGACAGATTTCCAGCAGAACTTAAGTGTATGAATATGTGCTGGTGTGAGTGAGGTTGGGAAGAAAAAATCAGAATATGGAAGCCTTTGGTGATATCTCAAAGACCTTTTTGAAATGAGTTCCTTCAATAATTCAATTCTTTTTTTAAAAAATCTTTTTCTTTTTTTAATTTTTTTGGGGGGTTTTTATTTATTTTTTTTACTTTACAGTACTGTATTGGTTTTGCCATACATTGACATGAATTCACCACGGGAGCATGCAGGTTATGTCTACTTAAGTTATTAACTCTGAAATCTCAATAAAATCAGGCAAGAACAATATGCCATCCATTTGATAACATCCCAATAGGTAATACAGGTGAATAGNTACTGTATTGGTTTTGCCATACATTGACATGAATTCACCACGGGAGCATGCAGGTTATGTCTACTTAAGTTATTAACTCTGAAATCTCAATAAAATCAGGCAAGAACAATATGCCATCCATTTGATAACATCCCAATAGGTAATACAGGTGAATATATGATGTAAAGTTTTAGTTTTTATGTACAATTTTTAGATACTCGGCTTATTAAGAATAAGCCATAAGATTAGTTATTTTAACACTTCCTAATGAACAGTGATCAGAGGCAAAGAAAAGATCAACTGAACGATTTTTGATTGATTCCCCCTCTGTCTTAGAAGTTATAAACAAACTCGTTTTAGCTTATTTTCCATGTCTTTAGAACTAAGAAGTGACTACAGAAGTAGAAAGAACATGTAGTCTTATTTCTTTCCTGTATTTTTGACAGTGTTGCTGATATGTTTATTCTCTTATATCATATCTGAGGTTTTAGCTGAGAAAAGCTGGGTCATACACTTTGGAACATTTTTGTTTCAGTTCAGTTCAGTTGCTCAGTCGTGTCCGACTCTTTGCGACCGCATGAATCGCAGCACGCCATGCCCCCCTATCCATCACCAACTCCTGGAGTTCACCCAAACTCATGTCTATCAATGTGTTTAAAAAATAGTAAATTCAGATTTTTCATCTGTCTCCCATTTCAAGACTACCTTTTCTTGCCGAAGTTACGAACAGCAGGTTTCTCAGCCAAGGGCAAGACACACTGATCTGGTGCTTCCTTTGTAGAGGGTGTTCATCTGGGACTTGGACGAGACAATCATCGTTTTCCATTCCTTGCTCACTGGGTCCTATGCCAACAGATATGGGAGGGTGAGTACCAAGAGGCATCATTTTGTCATTTCTTTAAATCTGCCTAGAATTGAATTTTTTATCCAAATGGGAATGTGGCTTAAAGTAACTTGATTTGTTGAAATAAATATATATATATAAGACAAAACCATACATTAATAGAAGGAGTTTTTTTATAGGCTCTTAAGAATATAAAGACCTCAGAAAGATAAACTTTATGCCATTAAATACATTCTTATTTCAGCCCCCAATGAATAATGATGCTATTATTAGTGATCAGGTGCTATTCTAGGGTGAAATAGTGGAATATATAGATGATATAGAAAGATCTTCTGTGTTATATTTTTTTATTTGCCACATATTTTTATTCTCTTTATTCCCAACATATTCAGGAGAGCAGATAATTCACTTTATATTGTCTTCCATAATTAACAGTGTTAGTATTTTATTTTCAGAACACTTATGAATGTCTTTATTAGTCCCTTTGCTGTAAAGCTAAATTTATGTGAATAGTTTGTAAAAATTTGGCCTCTGAATGACAAAGGACAAATATATCCAGTTCTTAGTTGTTACAACACTTATCTTGGTGGTGTAGGTACAGAATAATTTTACAGATCACCTTCCATGAATATAATTTTAATTTCAGTGTTCTGTATTTGGGTTTCCCAAAACCTTGGAAATTCTTTTTGTTTCCTTGCTAGTTCCATGACTAGCAAAAGTCATGTTATTTAAAAGGGTCTTAAGTGAAATTATCCTGTGAATATGATATTTTTCATTTTTTTAATCATTAAAGAAATCATATTACAAGTCTTAGATCCTTGGAGCTATTGGTTGGAAGTCTTAGGAACTGAATTCTTATGTGTTGGTGACTCCAGACGTTTCTCAGCATTAACTGTTAAAATTGATAACCCATAAAATGGTCATGCTCTCATTACAGACTTTGCAGGAATTCATCCTTTCAGTAAATCATATTTCAATCAATAGATATTTAATGCTTGATATGTAGGCATCTGGATGTGAAAGTGGAGAGATGCTCATTGAGCATCACAGTGCAGCCTTCCTTTCCTTAACCCTAAATATATACCTAATACAGAAAAAAAGGGGAGGGCTAGAAAAATGCACATTTGTAAGAGCTAGAATATTCCACCATTTGAATGTCTGTCAGAAATATCTNTTTTAATCATTAAAGAAATCATATTACAAGTCTTAGATCCTTGGAGCTATTGGTTGGAAGTCTTAGGAATTGAATTCTTATGTGTTGGTGACTCCAGACGTTTCTCAGCATTAACTGTTAAAATTGATAACTCATAAAATGGTCATGCTCTCATTATAGACTTTGCAGGAATTCATCCTTTCAGTAAATCATATTTCAATAAATAGATATTTAATGCTTGATATGTAGGCATCTGGATGTGAAAGTGGAGAGATGCTCATTGAGCGTCACAGTGCAGCCTTCCTTTCCTTAACCCTAAATATATACCTAATACAGAAAAAAAGGAGAGGGCTAGAAAAATGCACATTTGTAAGAGCTAGAATATTCCACCATTTGAATGTCTGTCAGAAATATCTGTAAAACACAGTATCCCTCAATTTATTGTTAAACAGATTTTCTATGAGAAGATAATGAACAAAAACACAGATTGTTTAAAAAATAAGACTATTTTTAGTTTTTTTAGTTTTCTAAGGAACTTCCATAGTGTTCTCCATAGAGGTTGTAACAATTTACATTTCCAGCAGTGGAAGAAATTTTCCCTTCTCTCCACACCCTCTCCAGCATTTATAGTTTGTAGATATTTTTGATGATGACCATTCTGACCTGTGTGAGGTGATACCTTATTGTAATTTTGATGTGCATTTCTTTAATAATTAAAAAAATTATGTTGACCATCTTTTCATGTGCCTCTTGGCTATCTGTTTGCCTTCTTTGGAGAAATATCTTTTTAGATCTTCTTATTTTTTGACTGGATTGTTTATTGTTTTAATATTTAGTTGTGTGAGATGTTTGTATATTTTGGAGATTAATCCTTTTTCAGTCACTTCATTTGCAAGTTTTTTGTCACATTCTGAGGGCTATCTTTTTAGTTTTGTTTATGGTTTACTTTGCCGTGCAGAAGTCATAGAGTCAATCATTCAAAGTAAGTCTTTACTTTGTGGCTAGCACATATTAAGGATTCCATAAATATTAGTTGTGTTATTTTTATTTATTATTTCTTTGATCGATATTATTACTATCCCTATTTCTACAAAAACTGCTCCTTTAAAAGCCTAAAATATCAAAGTATAGTAAGTAGGAAGAGTCTTGAAGGTCATCTTAACTGAACCATTTTAATGTCCCTACAACTAACTCCTGGAGGAAGAGAGCTGGCGGAACTCACAGAAAAGTGTTGAAAAGGAAATACTTAGGAAATCAACATTTGAAAACCATCCAGAAAGTCTCAAGTCTTTAATAGCTTTGTCACTAGAGGCCAGATTGATTAAGGAGAGTTGTCTTGATCTGTGTGCTCTGAGCCATTGAAAGGGGCCTGCTTAGAGGCGGTGAATATCCCCTGCCCTCCTGGCCTTGTGTCATTCTCTGACCATAAATTACTGGTTTACGCATGGAATTCATACCTAACATGAAAACCAATGGCGGCTTAGAATTTTTCACTTGCATTCTTGATGACATCTAAGCCAAATGTTATAAATATCGTGAGTTCTATTTTTACCAGTGTAACTATGAGTATTTTAAGACTTCAACCCATAGTATTTTGTTTAGTTTTTTCATACTAGGATATGTGATTAAAATTTTTTATCTTCTATAATTCCCCAAAGTTAAATGTATGTATTCTTTCAAATACAGATGATTTGGGATATTTAAATGTAAGGTTATCCTTTATGAGTTGATGGGTGTTGAAGAGAGAGTAACTTCAGAAAGTCGGATTGGAGAACGTCTACCTGAGCTTGATCCCTTGAGCCTGAGGTCAGAATGACCTAAAGAGTCCAGTGGATAATGTGCCCATCAGGAGAAAGAGTGTTATAAGCAGAGGAAATAGCAAGCACAGAGGCAGGAAAGGGTTTAATGTTTGAGAGACAAAGAGGACAATATTGCTGAGCTTAGTGAAAGAGACGCAGAGTCGAGAGAGAGAGGTCCTGGGATGAGGGCAGGTATGAAGCACCTCCCATCCATAGTCACCAGAATTGATCTCATTTCACGCGCTGTAAGAAATCACTGGAAGTCTTCAAGGGGAGATATGAGATCTGATATAGTGTTTTAGATTCCTTTGGCTGTGTGTGGAGAATTAGTGGTCGGGAGAGAGAGGATGAAGAACAGAGAGGAGCTTTCAGGGTGATCAGATGCACTGGCAGTGAAGATGGAGAAATCATTGGATTATGGATTCTATTGCAGATAAAGAATTAGGATTTAACTGGACTCTGCTAGTGAGCTCTTGCCTGGAGGATCCCATGGACAGAGGAGCCTGGTAGGCTACAGTCCGTGGGGTCACTAAGAGTCGGACATGACTGAGCAACTTCACTTTCACTTTGCACTTTCATGCATTGGAGAAGGAAACGGCAACCCACTCCAGTATTCTTGCTTGGAGAATCCCAGGGACAGAGGAGCCTGTTGGGCTGCCGTCTGTGGGGTCGCACAGAGTCGGACATGACTGACGTGACTTAGCAACAGCAGCAGCAGTGGCCAATAGGCAAAAGGAGATCAGATCATTCCCAGGGTTTTGTCCTGAGCAACTGGAAGAATTTTCATAAATTTGTCGAGATGGGGAAGAACTAATTTGGAGGGAAAATGGAAAATTCAGTGTTGCTCAAGTTTGAAATGCCCATGAAACATCTGCTTAGACCAGGCAAGGTGACACTTGGAAGGGGACCGTAGGAGATGGTGGAGAGTGGTTGGGGCAGATGTCACATTTAGAATTAACAGTGCACAGCTTAGGATGAGAAGGTCCTCAGACACATTTAGCTCAATTTCTTCCCAAACACCTTCTTTGAGCTTGGCACTGTCAGTCACCCTATCCTCTGATTGGTGGGACATGCCCCTTTCCTGACTTTTGAGGACTCCTTGCTGAGGATGTTGACTTGTAGCCTAAATCATGCAAGAAAGCTTGCTGTATGATCTCTTTATTGGAGAACTTTAGAATCTGGCAGAATTGCTCTAAGATCTGATACTTGTGTCTTATAAGAATGTTTGGTTCAGCAAGGATGCTTCCAAACAGTAATAATAACCAAGCTGTTCAGGACTTCAGTTTAGTTCAGTTCAGTCTCTCAGTCATGTCCGACTCTTTGCGACCCCATGGGCTGCAGCGTGCCAGGCTTCCCTGTCCATCACCAACTCCCGGAGCTTACTCAAACTCATATCCATCAAGTCAGTTATGCCATCCAACCATCTCATCCTCTGTCATCCCATCCTCTGTCGTCCCTTTCTCCTCCTGCCTTTAATCTTTCCCAGCATCAGGGTCTGTTCCAAGGAGTTAGTTCTTCGCATCAAGTGGTTAAAGTATTGAAGTTTCAGCTTCAGCATCAGTCCTTCCAATGAAAATTCAGGACTGATTGCCTTTAGGATTGACTGGTTTGATCTCCTTGCAGTCCGAGGGACTCTCAAGAGTCTTCTCCAACACCACATTTTGGGGGGCTCCAAAAATCACTGCATATGGTGACTGCAGCCTTGAAATTAAGACTCTTCTTGCTCCTTGGAAGAAAAACTATGACCAATCTAGATAGTACTTTAAAAAGGAGAGACATTTGACATTACAAAGGTCCATCTAGTCAAAGCTATGGTTTTTCCAGTAGTCATGTATGGATGTGAGAGTTGGACTATAAAGAAAGCTGAGCGCCAAAGAATTGATGCTTTTGCTCATTACTTGGATCCCTCTTTTCTACCCGTGATGCAGGAGAAGTCTCAGGACAGTTCAGGGGCTAGCCACCTCTCTTAGAGCACAGGTTCAGGGATGTTACTGGGCTTTGTCAAGGGGGCATGTGGCTGGGCCTTACTCTGCAAGCATATAAAGCAGTGAATGCCTGACAATGTGATTGCTGTTTGGTTTCTATGGTAACCAGATACTTGAGAAGTAGCTTAGTCACAGTAGCTTAGGCTGCTCGATGAGTAGCCCATTCAGTAAAGGGATACAGGATCTGGTTGATATAATGCAAAATTAGGGCATGTTACAGCAGTATGTACCAAAAAAAAGTTTGAGAATGTCTCACCTTCCATGTAATCCTAGCTGTGGGAAGCAGGCCTGCTGGGTGTTATAAGGAAGTGCTGTTTTATAACAAAGGTGATGAGAACAAAAAGAAAGTACTAGGTACAGTTCAAGTTTTAGGGAAGAGAAAAGAAACAGCATATTAAAAGGAAAATGAAGTCTATGGATGTTAATGTAAATTAAGCTGTTGTTCCTAATACGTCCTAGCATCTTTTAAANTAAGTTTAGATCAACTAAACCTCCCTAGTGAGTGTATTACTGTGATCATTCAGCACATTGAGGAAAGAAAAACTTGACGGCAGTTTACCCCATTTCATCAGAACATTCCAGGTAGCCAGTAAAGACTGCTGCTTTCTAGAGTGCTGTGTCTGTTTCAGGGCATGGCAGTAAACTCCAGACCCTAATCAGGGATGACCACCTTCCATGATGGCTGTAGATGCTGGATTCTCGGCATAGTATCAAAGCAGCTAGACATCTAATGTCCTCCTTGGACTATAGAGGATTTAGTTATACTTAAACAGAATGACCTCTCTTTTGGAACCTCTGGACCAGAGGTTCACAAACTTTTCTGGTAAAGGGTAAGATAATAAAAATGTCTTGGGCTATATGCTGTTATGACTACTTAGCTCTGCCCTGGTAGTGAGCCACAGGCAATATGTAAATGAATACATGTTACCAAATGTTATATTAATAGTTCTCAAGTTTTAATTTCATGCAGTTTTTCCATATCATGAAATATGTGCCTTCCTTTGGATTTTAAAAATTTAGACCAGGGATTGACAAATCATATCTCAAAGCCAAATCTGATTCATTACCTATTTTTGTAGCGCTTCCAAGCTAAGAATACTGCATGAATTTTTGAAGGCTTATTAGTTAGTTAGTTGCTCAGTCATGTCCAACTCTTTGCAACCTCATGCAAAGGAGCCTGCCAGGCTCCTCTGTCCATGGAATTCTCCAGGCAAGCATAGTGGAGTGGGTTGCCATTTCTGTCTCTGGGGGATCTTCCCAACCCAGGGATCAAACCTGAGTCTCTTGCATTGCAGGCAGATTCTTTACTGTATGAGCCACCAGGGAAGCCCTATAAAGGGTTTATATATATTTATTTTAAAATAAAAGAATCTTCTCAGAGACTGTATATGGCCAGCAAAGTCTGTCCTTTTAGAGAAAATGTTTGCCTGCCCTTGTTCTAGATCATGTTCTGAATTTTGTGTTGATTAATTTTACTCCTGCCTTCAGGATACCAGGGCAAAGTCAATGACAAAGTCACAGTGTGGCTGACTGGACAGTCAACTCAGTGCAGGCATCGTGTGTCTGCATCTGGGGCCCCGATGAAGCACAAGCCAGCACATGAATTTGTCAGGGTGGGCAAATCGGCAGTGACAGATAGGCCCCAAATCTCATGCTCAAACACAACAAAAACATCTCTGTCCTATTGAATGGTCTTGAGTGGCTTAGCTGGGTTGTATGGTCTAGGCAGCCTTTGGCAGTGCAGGTATGATTGTGCCATCTCACTGGATAGCTTCTGGCTTCTGAGGCTTCTGGGACCTCGTCATCAGCTTTCTAGCCCAGAGGGGGAAAAAGCAAGGGGAGTGTGAATGGCACACTTTAAGGACCAGCCTTAGAAGGAAGGGTCCACACCTCCGCTTCCTTGGCCTAGTGCAAGGGAGACTAGGAGATGTAACCTAGTTGTGTGGCCTGGAAAACACAGAAAGTGGGTTTTGGTGGATGGGTGGCAGTGACAGCCACAGTTCTTAGCTGAGAAATATTTGACAAATGAGTAAAACCCAGAACTTTCAAACCCTTGTGGTGGCTCTGGCCATCCCAGCAGAGCAGTGCCCTAGGGCTGTGTGTCATATGTGCCAAGTGGCACATATGTGCCACTTAGTTCCAAAGGATCGTTCCCTGGTTTTATTCTCTACTTTGTGTATCAGTGCCATGTTAGATCAAAATGATGAAATAAATTAGAGGTGTCAATATAATTTCAGAATAGTGTGAAATGATCTGGAATCTAAATTCTCAAAATGAACTAGCGCAGTATTTTTGGCTGTTAAGGGGATTTCCAACAAAAAGAGCCTCCTTCATCCCTTTCCTTTGCCCTTATTCTGACAGTGGTTCTCTTTCCCTTAACTGTCAGCCTCTTCTCCTTACTGGCAGTAACATATGAAATGTATGGTCCTGCTACCTTTTGAATAAAGCTCTATTTTTCATGCCCGTACATGTAAAAGGAAATGCAGCGAACAGACATGAATCATCACAGTTTTCCAACTACCACACTGGTCTGCCATCACCAGCTTTGGACCTCCCTTGCTTTAAGGCCTTTGGAATAGCCCATTGAAGATAATCCAGTCTCACTTGTCTGTCTTAATCTTCCCACTGTAAAATGGGAGCAATCATAGGGCTTTTGGGAAAATAGTATAAAGCACCTAGAAAAATACTCATAGGCACTTCCTAAATACGAGCTATTATTGCCTACCTTGAGGAGTTCAGAAGAGGGAGTGGGAAATAGTGAATACTTTATTGTTCCATGTAGCAGACAGGAAGAGGTGGTAGCTGAGTATAACCGTTTAGGGAAATGAGCGACAAAGGGGCTGGATATCTATTAAGGATATCAGAGGATCAGATTTGCAGAAGATGAGTAGCAGAAGATGTTCTGAAATGGTAAGAAAAATACTGCTCCTTTGTTCAGCTTTTACAACCTACACTGCCATCTCACAGTTATTAAACATCCAGTTAGTTCCTTCTTTTTTTCTAATGAAGAAGCTGTGTCTCAGAAAATTAAATGATTGCCCCAAAGAAGCTCATCTGTTAACTGACAACATCAGGAATTTCATCTGTCTTCTGATGGGCTCATTGCCTGCAAAAAGGGGGTGCACCCAATAAAAAATTTGGAAAAGTAATCTCACTTCCTCTGCATCTGCCCCTTCAAGGTTAAGACATTAAAACTAATGCTTAAGAATGTGTCCATGATCTTGTGGCCAACACCGCGTTTGGCTGATAAAATCCCTCATGCCTGCATATTTAGAAAAAGGTTGGAAACAGAAACTTTAAATATTTAGGTTTTGTGCTATAGGCACGGGGATCCCATGAACAGTATTGAAACGGTATAGTGACTTGATGATGTGAAGAAGTGAAGTGAAGTCGCTCAGCTGTGTCCAAATCTTTGCCACCCCATGGACGGTAGCCTACCAGGCTCCGGGTCCATGGGATTTTCCAGGCAAGAATACTGGAGGGGGCTGCCATTTCCTTCTCCAGGGGATCTTCCCAACCCAGGGATCGAACCCGGGTCTCCTGCATTGCAGACAGACGCTTTACCGTCTGAGCCATGATGGACGTGTACAACTTAGAAGATTGATCTGCTAGCAGAGAAGATTATTGCAGTCCTCCTGGTAGGAAATAATCAAGATTTGAGAGAACGGCTGTAACGCTAGGAAGGAGAGAGAGATAGGAGAGGTTACAAATGAAATCTAGATAGGTCTTTTGATTGGATTTAGCTGTGTAGGCTTTTTGCCAGCACTGCGTGGGCCCTGACTTGGCCAGATCTGTCCTGGCTTTATTCTCCTCCTTCCTTCTTTGTACCACATCTTGGCAGCGCTCTCGTATTTGGGATTCATTGGGTTTTTTTCCACAATCACAGTTAATCTTTGGAATGGTGAAGTTCTTACTCTTATTCTCTACTTGGGTATTATGTTCATGGTGTTGCAAGAGTCTCTCAAATAAGGAGAAAATTAGAGCAGTTCAGTGTCATATGTCCAATCAATAAAAATAACCTGATTAGCCCCACCATAAGTTGTGGTGGTTTTCTTTTTCTTTTTTTTTTTTTTTTACTTTTTTAATTTCATCCAATAATTCAGCTATGATTTATTTCTCATGTATGTACTTTCTTTCCTGGTAATCCAGATTATTTCTTAATTGGCATCAGAACTACATCCAGCTCCTAAAACTTGACATGATAGGGCTGTATAAAATTGCAAAAGTTAATATTCCTTTGATGGAATTGATAACTTTAGACAGGTTAGAGAAAAAAATGGAATCTTTGGGTCTCATAGTTTGTACAGATTATTTACATAACACTTTTAGAAGTATTTTTTAAAGAAATAACATTTTAGCTTTTTTTTTTTCTTCTCTCCAGTAAGGGAGTTAATTTTCTCATCTTATCTTTAATCCTTCCCTTGTGAGCAACCAGCATGGGGCCTTGAAAATAAGCCACTCCTAGACTCAAAGTTCCTGCCTATTCCTGTTTTTCAGATTCTTTTTCTCCAAAACAAAAGATCCTGAATGAAGAGAATGTATTTTCAATGACATGCAGGCCCTGTTCCGTGGCTGTAATACTAGCACTGAAAATAAGGAGTTGCTTAACGGGTCCAGAATGGCTTTTTTTTTCTTGCCTTGGATTGAGACTGGCCAATATTGTTGTTGCTTTGAGTAGACTTTACAAGATTTTCACATTGACCAGCAAATCCTCATAAACCTGCTCACAACCTTCCCATCACACCTCACTGGGCCACATCAGTCCCGGTAATTATTCACCACCGGAGGCTTAACTGCCCACACAGGGTCAGGGCAAATAGAATTTTTAGGAACCTTACCTTTTAGTCAACAATTTTAAAATATAAGTACTATATCCCAAGGTACTGGTCAGACTTTCTGAAATAGTTGAACCTTCTTTTAGCCTTAGATAAATTCTTTAAACATGACAGATTCTACTTTTTGATCCAAAATAGAATAGCAGTTGCCAAGAGTCTGTATAGATCTGATCACATAGATGTCATGGGGTATCTATTCAATAGAGATGCAAAAGAAATTTATCATGTATTTAAAATGTACTTGGAAATTGGAAATAGTAATAGATAAAAATTAAAAAGCAAAACTTATTTTTTGGCTTTCAGTGAAATAAACCCCTGGCATCATCGGTGCTTTGTTGAACCCAATTCCTAGCTTGGAATGCTTAAAATAGAACAATAACTTAGGTATTAAAATATTTCTTAAAAGTCTCAACTTAAAGAATTTAAATTGGAAAAGTGTATATTGCCTATACTTTTGCCTGATTTATTTCACTGTTTTGTTTGTTTGGTTTTTTTTTTGCTTTTAAGTTTAGAAAAATATGGTTAAGGAAAAAGAATGAAAGGGCAAAATGTGCAAAGGTATGGATATAGGAACTGGAGTTATATTAACAATACAAACAGTTATTTCTTTTAATACATTGCCCAGATGTCTAGTGGTGATAGTGTTGCAGGAAGGGGGACCCCTTCCAGGGCCTGAAACTGGGCTCTTGTCTAACACTCGGAAATGAATTGTCCAAGGAGACACGTGTGCTGACAAAGCAAGAGCTTTTATTGGGAAAGGGCACCAGGGTGGAAAGCAGGAACCCAGGACAACAGCTCTGCCACATGGCTTGCAGTCTCGGGTTTTATGGTGATAGAATTAGTTTCCAAGTTGTCTTTAGCCAATCATTCTGACTCAGAGTCCTTCCTGGTGGTGCCTTGTTCAACCAAGATGAATGCCAGAGAGAAGGATTCTGGGAGGTGGTCGGACATGTGGTGTCTCATTTTGACCTTTCCCAAATTCTTCAGGTTGGTGGAGGCTTATTCTGTATTCCTTAACAGGACCTCCTGTCCTAAAACAACTCATACAAATGGTTACTATGTTGCCTGGCCAGGGTGGGCGGTTTCAGTGCGTTTCCCCTAACAGTAGCTCAATCAGTAAAGAATTTGCCTGCCAATTTGGAGACTCAAGTTCAATCCCTGAGTCAGGAAGATCCCTGGTGGAGGAAATGGCAACCCACTCCAGTGTTTTTGCCTGAAAATCCCATGGACAGAGAAGCCTGGTGGGCTACAGTCCATGGGGTCACAAAGAATCAGAACAACTAAGTGACTGAGCACACAATAATATATATTTAGAATGGCATAATTATATATAGTATATATGAGCAATAAAGAGAAACTCTGATTAACCTTTGGTGCCATTTTTAATTGTTTTTGCGGTAAAACTTAGGTGACTTCAGTTCAGTCACTCAGTCATGTCTGACTCTACGGACCCCATGGACTGCAGCACACTAGGCCTTCCTGTCCATCACCAACTCCCAGAGCTTACTCAAACTGATGTCCATTGAGTCAGTGATGCCATCCAACCATCTCATCCTCCGTCGTCCCCTTCTCCTTCTGCCTTCATTCTTTCCCAGCATCAGGGTGTTTTCCAATGAGTCAGTACTTTGCATCAGGTGGCCAAAGTATTGGAGTTTCAGCTTTAGCATCAGTCCTTCCAATGAATATTCAGGACTGATTTCCTTTAGGATGGGCTGGTTGAATCTCCTTGCAGTCCAAGGGACTCTCAAGAGTCTCCTCCAATGCCACAGTTCAAAAGCATTGATTCTTCAGACAAGACCTTCTAGAATTAACACCCCAAACAGACGTCCTTTTCATTATAGGGGACTGGAATGAAAAAGTAGGTAGTCAAGAAATACCTTGAGTAACAGGCAAATTTGGCCTTGGAGTACAAAATGAAGTAGGGCAAAAGCTAATAGAGTTTTGCCAAGGGAATGCACTGGTCATAGCAAACACCCTCTTCCAACAACACAAGAGAACACTACACATGGACATCACCAGATGGTCAATACTGAAACCAGATTGATTATATCCTTTGCAGCCAAAGATAGAGAAGCTCTATACAGTCAGCAAAAACAAGACCGGGAGCTGACTGTGGCTCAGATCATGAACTCCTTATTGCCAAATTCAGATTTAAATTGGAAAAAGTAGGGAAAACCAGTAAACCATTCAGGTATGACCTAAATCAAATCCCTTATGATTATATAGTGGAAGTGAGAAATTGGAGCATTAAATCAAAAATGGAATATATTTGGTTTATATCTTGGAATATATCTTTCAAAACAGTTATATAAAAGAAAGGGATATTTTTATGGCTAGATGAATGGTTAGCTTTAAGTTTTCTAGAGGAAGGACAAAGTATTTTATCTTTATACTCAAAAACATTTTGAATCCTGTTCTAAAAACCCAAGAAAAGAGAAATAAGTGTTCCTTAAACTATTTTGAGGCTCAAAGGACCATGAATACTCTGAGCCTAAAACAGAATTTTAAGAAAGTAAATGAAAATGAATTAAGAGAATTTTT
>SJYA01002183.1:3758159-3770995 GCA_006410615.1 Neotragus moschatus
AGTCTCAGTTGGGGGAGAGGGGTGGCAGGGAGGGTGGGTGGGTACAGGGGGCCGTCCTCTTTGCCATTAAAAATAGATTAACTTGACATTGAAGCCATGAAATGAGACCTATGAGTGCATATGAGTGCATGCCACCCTTCAAAGCAAGTTCACAGATAGGTAAGATCAAGTATGTTCAAATACTAGAATTAGCAATGCAGATGTAACTACAATATTTCTCAACATAAAAGGCCAACAAAATAATCTGAGCAGCATCGAACTTCAGCTTGATCACCAAAATAAAGCAAAAGTCATGTCAGAAAGTACCCTCTCCTGCTCTTCCCTCCAGGTCTGGATTCCATGCTAATGCCGTGTGGTCTCCATGTTAGGACTAACCAAAATTTAAGAGCCCATCTGAAGAAGTTACCAAAACAGAAGTAGTAGATGATACCCAGTACCTTAACCTTCTGGCCTATAGTAGTTTTGTTGTGGGTAATGATCACTGAAAACGTCCATGAAGTATTTCAGAAAATTGTGCCACCAAATGTCCCCATTCTCTAGTTGCACATTCAAAACCACTCATATTCTATGGGCTCTGGTACCCAAGAGGTGCACTTGCCATGCACCCCGCTTCTGCCTGAGTCCCCTGGCTTGATACCAGTGAGTCACTTAAAATATCCCTCTTTAGAAAACAGACTTATGATTGCCAGGGGGAATGGATAGTTAGTTTAGGATGGACAGGTACACACTGCTGTATTTAAACTGGATAACCAACAAGAACCTACTGTATAGCACAGGGAACTCTGCTCAGTGTATGTGCCAGCCTGGACGAGATGAGGATTTGGGGGAGAATGGATACATGTACATGTATGGCTGAGTCCCTTCACTGTTCACCTGAAACTGTCACAACGTTGTTAATCAGCTATACCCTAATACAAAATAAAAAGTTCAAAAGTACAGTCCATCCTTGATAATTTCTTGAATACAACATAGTAGTGTAATAGGTGCCTAGCCAGAATTCCTGGCTTCAGGGAGCTTTTAGATTAATAAGGCAGATAGTCAGTAGGAAATGAATGAATCTTCAGTAGCAGTCCTTCTTGGGCTGATCTAAACCAACACCACTAAACCCGCAAAGGGGGAAACCACAGAATGTCCAAAGGATATAACAATAGCATATATCCAAAGGAATAACAATCTTAGGAAGGAAACAAGTATTCTGTATTACTCATGACAGTGTTCTCTGGTAAGTACAATCACTTAACTAGTAAGAAAAGGCCGGTAATAGGATGTTAAATGATAACACTAGTATCATGAGCCAGAAAAAATGGATCAGGAGCTACACAACCAAAAACTAAATGCCAGAGGTCCTAAAGGAGATGCTTCTCGGGTTACTGCTATTCTTAAATTACACTGGGAATTCTCCTTTGCAGCTGATCAGTGTTGCAGTGTGACCATGCTGCTCCTATGGCTTCAATTATAAATGTATTAAATAGAAGTTTCTCTGGCTTCCTGGAAAAAGGCCATTCCCTTTGATAAAAATTAGTAGCGTTAATACAGACAAAGCAGTGTCAGACACACATCCTGTGTATATTCCAAATCTAAGTACAGATGAACAAGCATGTCCGAGCGTCATCTTTTCAATAAAAGAGGATATGCTGAGGAACTTTGCAAGGCTTTTGGAACTTTGACTTAAAAAAAAAAAAGTGTCATTTAAAAAATATGATTTGAGTGTGCTTTACATTTTCAAAATGTTTTTTAATCTATAGTTCTACCATCAGAAGACAACCAATCTTGTCTCAGTGAATATTTTTGCCTATTTTTTAAAAAATTTAGTATAAACAATTCTAAATCTACAAAAGTAAATGAAATAGTATTGATATAATGAAACCCAGTAACCTCTGCCAACTTTAACAATTACCAAATCCTAGTTAATCTTGTTGCATCTGTGTCCTTACCACGTCCCTCCCTGCCTAGCTCTGTTGGAGGATTATTTTTCAAATAAAGATTGTATTAGTTAGTTTGTATGTATTTCAATGTATATTTAAGACTCCATTAAAATAATTTTTAGAATAGAAATGGTAGCTAGCACTCAGGACTTTAGCCGTCTAGCAAAATTAGTAATTTCTTAATATTAAATGTCTAATCAACAGTTACAGTTCTCCAATTCTGTTTTGATTTTAAATTGTAGTAAAATAAACACCTAAGATAAACTACCTTCTTAACAGTTCATAAGCATACAGTTCAGTAGTGTTAAATACATCCACATTATTGTACAACCAATCTCCAGAATTCTTTTGATCTTGTAAAACTGAAAGTCTATATGGTTAAATTACTCCCCATTTTCCCCTCCCTCCAGCACCTGGCAACCACCATTTTGCTTTATGTCTCTATAATTTTGATTGCTCTTTATTTTTATTGAACTATAGTTGATTTACTTAGCTTCAGATGTACGGTTATATGTGTGTGTACATAGATTTTTTTTCAGATTCTTTTCTATTGTAGATTATTATAAGATACTGAATGTAATTCCCTGTGCTAAACAGTAAATCCTTATTATTTATTTTATACGTAATGGTATGTATCTGTTAATCCCATACTCCTAATTTTATCCTCCCCTTCTCCTTTGGTAACTGTAAGTTTGTTTTCTATGTATGTGAGTCTTTATTTCTGTTTTGTAAATAAATTGATTTGTTTCATTTTGGGGGGTTCTACATGTAAGCAATATCATACATTTGTCTTTGTCTCACTTACTGCACTTAGTATGGTTATCTGATTTTGACTCCTGAATACCTCATATGAGTAGAATCATACAGTATTAGTCTTTTTGTAAGTGGCTTACTTCACTTAGCGTAATGTCTTCGAGGTTTATTCATGTTTTATGCAGCATTCCTTTCCTTTTTGAAACTGAAGAGGAACTAAAGAGCCTCTTGATGAAGGTTGAAATAGAGTGAAAAAGCTGGCTTAAAACTCAGTATTCAAAAAACGAAGATCATGGCGTCCGGTTTCATCACTTCATGGCAAATAGATGGGGAAACAGTGGAAACAGTGACAGATTTTATTACTGTGGGCTTCAAATTCACTGCAAATGGTGACTATAGCCATGAAATTAAAAGACGCTTGCTTGTTGTAAGAAAAGCTATGACAAACCTAGATAGCATATTAAAAAGCAGAGACATTGCTTTGCTGACAAAGGTCTGTATAATCAAAGCTATGGTTTTTCCAATAGTCATGTAGGGATGTGAGAGTTGGACCATAAAGAATTCTGAACTCCTAAAAATTGATGCTTTCAAACTGTGGTGCTAGAGAAGACTCTTGAGAGTCCCTTGGACTGCAGGGAGATCTAGCCAGTCAATCCTAAAGGAAATCAATCCTGAATATTCATTGGAAGCACTGCTGCTGAAGCTGAAGCTTCAATACTTTGTCTACCTGACGTGAAGAGCCGACTCATTGGAAAAGACCCTGATGCTGGGAAAGATAGAAGGCAGGAGGAGAATGGAACAACAGAGGATGAGATGTTTGGATGGCATCACCAACTCAGTGGACATGAGTTTGAGGAAGCTCTAAGAGATGGTGAAAGACAGGGAAGCCTGGCGTTCTGCAGTCATGCAATTGCAGAGTTGGACACGACTGACCAACTGAACTGAATAATACTCCCTGTATGGGAATGCCTCATTTCATCTATTCATCTGTCAATGGACATTTGAATTATTTCTACCTTTTAGCAGTTGTGAATAAGGATGCTATGAAAGTGGCTGTATAGATATCTCTTGGAGACACTGCTGTGAGTTATTTTGGGTGCCAGAAGTAGAATTAGACATCCCTTGT
The DNA here is from genome assembly GCA_006410615.1 of Neotragus moschatus. Classification (NCBI taxonomy): domain Eukaryota; kingdom Metazoa; phylum Chordata; class Mammalia; order Artiodactyla; family Bovidae; genus Neotragus; species Neotragus moschatus. The sequence goes on from SJYA01002183.1 coordinate 3,761,964, forward strand.
GGCTTACCTGGTAAAGAATCCACCTGCAGTGCAGGAGACCTGGGTTCAATCCTAGGGTTGGGAAGATCCCCTGGAGAAGGGAAAGACTACCCACTCTAGTATGTTGGGAAGATCCCCTAGAGAAGGGAAAGGCTACTTCACTCTCCGGCCTGGAGAATTCCATGAACTTTACAGTCCAGGGGATTGCAAAGAATCAGACACAACTGAGCAACTTTCACTTTGACTTTCAGAAGTAGAATTGCTGGATCTTATAGTGATCCTATGCTTAATTTTTTGAGGAATTGCCATACTGTTTTCTATAGCAGCTGTACCAACAGGGCACAAGTGTTCCAATTTCTCTATATTTTTATCAACACTTGTTACTGTCCAGTTCTTTTTTAGGAGCCATCCTAGTGAGTGTGAGGTGGTATCTCATTGTGATTTTGATTTGCATCAGACTTTATTTTTTTGGGCTCCAAAATCACTGCAGATGGTGACTGCAGCCATGAAATTAAAAGACACTTACTCTTTGGAAGAAAAGTTGTGACTGACCTAGATAACATATTCAAAAGCAGAGACATTACTTTGCCGACTAAGGTCCATCTAGTCAAGGCTATGGTTTTTCCAGTAGTCATGTATGGATGTGAGAGTTGGACTGTGAAGAAGGCTGAGTGCCGAAGAATCGATGCTTTTGAACTGTGGTGTTGGAGAAGACTCTTGAGAGTCCCTTGGACTGCAAGGAGATCCAACCAGTCCATTCTGAAGGAGATCAGCCCTGGGATTTCTTTGGAAGGAATGATGCTAAAGCTGAAACTCTNGAAGAATCGATGCTTTTGAACTGTGGTGTTGGAGAAGACTCTTGAGAGTCCCTTGGACTGCAAGGAGATCCAACCAGTCCATTCTGAAGGAGATCAGCCCTGGGATTTCTTTGAAAGGAATGATGCTGAAGCTGAAGCTCCAGTACTTTGGCCACCTGATGCGAAGAGTTGACTCATTGGAAAAGACTCTGATGCTGGGAGGGATTGGGGGCAGGAGGAGAAGGGGACGACCGAGGATGAGATGGCTGGATGGCATCACTGACTTGATGGGTGTGAGTCTGAGTGAACTCCGGGAGTTGGTGATGAACAGGGAGGCCTGGCATGCTGCAATTCATGGGGTCGCAAAGAGTCGGACACAACTGAGCAACTGAACTGAACTGAACCTAGTTTTACTAACTAGGACTTCCAGTACAATGTCAAATAGAAATGACATCCTTGACTTGTTCCTGCTCATAGAGGAAAACCATTTTGACTTTAAACATTGAGCATGAGGTTGCTTGTGGGTTTTTCATATATGGCCTTTATAATATTGAGATAGTTTCCTTCTATCTTCTATTCCTAGTTTATAAAGGGTTTTTCCCAATGGTTTTTTTTTTGATAGTTTATTGTATATCTCTTGAAATAATCAGACCATCTCTCTTCCTAAGAGTGGGTTTTCTTGATTGCATCTTCATTGTGTTCCTTTATCACATAGTCTTTTATTCTCTGTATTTCCTACACATCAGTAGCTAGATCCAGAAGCTGAGTTAGATGGATATTTGATGGTTGGCTTCTTTGTTTTGGGTAAGATTTCATGGGTGGGCTAAATCTTTCAATGAGAGGTGTGTAATGTCTGGTTACACTAGACATTAATGTAATGTCTGGTTAAACTAGTCAANTCAGTAAGTAAATTACATAATGAGTTAGTGAAGGAACTGTGCTAGAGAAGAAAAAGAGGTAAGACGTGTAGGAGAGATCAAGGGTCCTCAGTTAGAGGAGAAGGTGTAGATGATGCTGGGGCAGTCAGTGTGTAATAGGAAAGAATAAATCTGACTCCATATTGAATCTGTACCTTCTATGTTAACTCTGTGTTCTAGGGCTGGGGAAGAGAGAAAATGAAAATAATGTGAAGAACCAAGCTGAGGTTCATGGTGGTGATTTTAAAGTGAATTCAGTAGAATGACACAAGAACAAAACACATGTATAGCTTTTAAAATTTTCTTATAGACTTTAAAAAAGGAGAAACAGGTGAAATTGGTTTTAATCATATATCTCATGCAACAAAATAACTAATATATTATTTGGACTTGTTATCAACAGGATTATTAAAAAGACTTGTTTCCACTCTTTTTTAAGTGCTTGATCTTCAAAATATGATGTATATTTTACACTCACATCTCTGTTTGGACCAAGAACACTTCAAGTGGTCAATAGCCACATGTATCTGATGGCTCCTGTGTGGGTGGTGCAAGAGCAGGTGGTGGCTCTGGNGATTATTAAAAAGACTTGTTTCCACTCTTTTTTAAGTGCTTGATCTTCAAAATATGATGTATATTTTACACTCACATCTCTGTTTGGACCAAGAACACTTCAAGTGGTCAATAGCCACATGTATCTGATGGCTCCTGTGTGGGTGGTGCAAGAGCAGGTGGTGGCTCTGGGGGTGACTGGCTGAGAGAGAAGGAACTTCAAGATTCTTAGAGGAGACGGAGAGACCAGAGGATAGACTGGACAGGCTGTGCATAGGGCAGTCTACATGCACTGAAAGTTTCAAGAATAAATAAAGGACAATCTCTGAAAGGAAAGCCAACCTGCAGGTAGGTAGAATCCCTGGGAAACATGAAAGGACTGTGCAGGACTCTGTCTTTCATATCAACAGTGAGGAGTGATGTAGTTTTCAGAAAGAAACAAAGAAGAATAGTCTGAAAACAAGATTAAGAAGTGAGTAGACTGCAGTAAAACAGAACTGAAACAATACCATTTGCAGCAACATGGATGGACCTACTGAGTGAAGTAAGTCAGAAAGAGAAAGAAAAAGAAAATGCAATATGATTTCACTTATATATGGAATCTAAAATGATGATACAAATGAACATAGTTACAAAACAGAAATAGACACACAGACATAGAAAAGAAACATATGGTTTACAGAGGGGAAAGGTGTGTGTGAGGGGATAATTTGGGAGATTGGGATTAACATGGACACACTTTGTTGTTGCTGTTCAGTCACTGAGTCATTTCCAACTCTTTGAGACCCCATGAACTGCAGCACATCAGGCTCCTCTGTCCTCCACCATCTCCTGGAATTTGCTCAAATTTCACTGAATTGGTGATTTTATCTAGCCAGCTCATCCTCTGCTGCCCCTGTCTTCTTTTGCCTTCAATCTTTTCCAGCATCACGATCTTTTCCAATGAGTCAGCTCTTTTCATCATGTGGTCAAAGTATTGGAACTTCAGCTTCAGCATTAGTCTTTCCAATGAATATTCAAGGTTGGTTTTCCTTAGGATTGACTGGTTTGATCTTCTTGCACTCCAAAGGACTCTCAAGAGTCTTGTCCAACACCACAGTTTGAAAGCATCAGTTCTTCAGTGCTCAGCCTTATTTATGGTCCAACTCTCTCAACCGCATATGACTACTGAAAAACCATAGTTTCGACTATAAGGACATTAATATGTATAAGAAATAGATAAAGAACAAGGATCTACTCATAGAACAGGGAACTTCACTCAGCATTCTGTAATAAACAGATTATAGGCTGTCAAAGACTCTGAAAAAGAATATGTGTGTGTGTGTGTGTGTGTGTGTGTGTGTGTGTATCCTTTCAAGGAGGTGCCCTTGGAAACTTCCTCCTTTCTGGCTTTGCCTTCACTCTTCTTTCATAAGATTCCATTCTTCTTGAGTCTTTGACTTTTTATAAGGAGTGACCTGGAAGACCTCAAAGAAGATGGCAGAAAAAAGGACACATGTTCATCTTCTCCTGTGAGAATTCCAAAATTGCAACTAACCACTGAACAACCATCAACAGGAGAAAGTTGGATTTGACCAAAAAAAGCAACCTCATATGAAAAGGCAAATGAGAAGCCCCAACAAGGTGGTCGGAGGGGCGAAATCACGTTTAGAATCAAACCCATACCTACCAGAGACACTAGGAGGGCTAAAACAAATCTTGCGCTTACCAAGCCCCAGAGTTAAATAAGCAGAGTGACAATATACAGCCTTGACATACTCCTTATCCTATTTGGAACCAGTCTGTTGTTCCATGTCCAAGTNGCAGAGGTACAATGAAAGGGGAAAAGGCAGATAGAGGGTTAACGCAGGTGATGAGGAGTTGTCTTAGACACAGTGGGCAGGGAAGGACTTCTACATAGATAACCGACCCAACACCTAGCCGTGATGGTCTTCGATGTCCTCTCTGCACCAGTCTTCTTCCCACCTCTGCCACACACTCCCATGCCCATAGCCTGAACTCTACACTTCTGAAGGCCCCACTCCATTATCACCACTTCCTGTGTTTTTAGCTCATCTAGTCTGTCACCTCCGTTCTATTCTTTGTCCCCTTTGGGACCACCATTCCACTGAACTCACCCTCTTTTGCTGTCCGTTAGCCCCTTGATCTCCCATTAACCTCCTTCTCCAGCTTGAGTCTGTGGTCTGACAGTAATCACCGTTTTGCATAAGTCCTCCACTCTCTTGGCCCTTTCCCTTCAGTTGGACTCTCCTGACACATCTTGACCCTACTTAACCCCAACACCCTACCTACTCTGCACCTGTGCTGAGTAGCTAAACATCGTGGGGAAGAATTTACAGCCATGCCGACTAGCTCCACTCTATGTCTCTGACCACAAACCTCAAGTGGGCACTCAGCTTGCCCAGTAATCCTATTGTGTTTCTCTTTTAGATTCACTGCCCCACTTTCCAGATGAATGTTTCACATCTCCTCTCTTCTCCAGTCCTCAACACCTCCTCTTTGTTCCTAACAAACAACAGCCTTGTTAGCTAATAGCCTTGCTCCTTATTTTGCTAAGAAAATAGATGAAATCATATGAAAAGTATTTGTCTTCTCACCATCAGCTGCAACTATATTCTAGTCACTGCCTTCTTTTCTTCCAGTGAATGACCTCCTCTCTAATTCCCAGCCAGCCCCTCTTCTTGTTCACCAGATTCCAATCCCTTCGTTCCCTCCAGGACTTTGCAAATCATCCTTCTCTTTTCTGCACTATCCAACTGCCTTTTTCCACCAGATCGTTCCCTTCTGCAGATAAATGTGCTGTCATCACTCTCATCCTAAAAGCAAACCCGCCCTTGACCCTATGTTCTCTCCAGCTCTGCGCTGTCTCCTCCCATCCTGCATTCTCACCCCTGTGCCCTCTTTGCCCACTCCAGCCAAGATTTGTCTCTACCACTCCACTGAAGCTTCACTTGTTCAAGTCACCAATGATTTCCTTTTTGGCATAGCCAAAGATCAGTTTCCTGTCATTTTATCCCACCTCTCAACTGTATTTGCTTGGTAGACAAATTACTCTGGTTTCCTCCTACCTGCATAGCAGCTCTTTCCCGAGTTTCTTCACTGGCTCTTAGTCTTCTTGACCTTTAATTGTTAGCATGATGTGGGGACTTCTCTCCTACTTATAGTCTCTCCTGCTTAGATCCCATCTTGGCCTGTGACGTTGAATGCCATCTAGAAGCTGGAGTCTTTAAGAAGCAATGACGGGGGGAGGACTTCCCTGGTGGTCCAGTGGCTAAGACTCCGTTCTCCCAGTGCGGGGGGGCCCTGGTTGGGAAACTCGATCCTACATGCCACAACANTTAGCATGATGTGGGGACTTCTCTCCTACTTATAGTCTCTCCTGCTTAGATCCCATCTTGGCCTGTGACATTGAATGCCATCTAGAAGCTGGAGTCTTTAAGAAGCAATGACGGGGGGAGGACTTCCCTGGTGGTCCAGTGGCTAAGACTCCGTTCTCCCAGTGCGGGGGGGCCCTGGTTGGGAAACTCGATCCTACATGCCACAACAAAGATCGAAAATCCCATGTGCCGCAACTAAGACCAGGCGCAGCCAAAGAAATAAATCAACAATACTTTAAAAAAAAAAAAGAAGAAGAAGAAGAAGAAGCAATGAGGAACAGGGCAGAGGATGAAACAGAGCTCCAGCTGAGGACCTCCTGTCTAGATATGAGTCCCACTCCACCGCGATGAACTGTGTGATCTTACTCTTCTGTGTCTCAATGGATGGTATCTTAAATGGGATCTCCCCAAACGGAGTCTGAGACAGAGACTTCAGTGTATTTGGGAACATGACCCAGGGAACAGGAGTGAGGGAGAGGAAGAGAGAGTCACAGATAGAGGGTTGCTGGTCTAGACATGAAACTAGTTGGCTGTCTCCATGTGTGACTGCTGCTCCATCCTGCAGGATCTTCTGAGAAACTTTATGAAATGTACTTCAGAACCTCCCAGAAGAAAGGGGGGGTCACTTGTACATCAGCTCCTATGAAGTTACCCCAGGGATATTAACTACCTGCCCTGCTGGGTGGCTCATGGGTCAACACCAAATGGATTCCATGGGTGTCCCCCACACCAGGGTGTCAGGAGGCTTTAAGATGAAAGCAGAAGGACGCTGTTGGTGCTTTTGTGCCTTGATGCTGGTCAAGGCCCGTGCAAAGCTGTTTACCACAGTGGGGTCAACTCTTCAGAAGGGAGGCTGAGAGAATCTGAAGTAGTGCACACAGCGTGGCTAGAACATGCTCAGTGTGTGCTCAGTTGCTCAGTCATGTCCAGCTCTTCACAGCCCCCTGGACTGCAGCCCACCAGACTCTTCTGTCCATGGGATTATCCCAGCAACAATATTGGAATGGGTTGCCATTTCCTCCTCCAGGGAATCTTCCTGACCCAGGGATCAAACCGACATCTCCAGTGTCTCCTGCATTCACAGGTGGATTCTTTCCCACTGAGCCACCTGGGAAGCCCTTGTGTCCAGTGCAGATGGGGTAATAGTAGAGCTCTCCTCACTGGACTGCTAACCCTCAGCTTGTGACCGTTGGCATGGTGGTGACTCTGATTCTGACATCTCCCTTACCTAGTGGACATCTCAGAGGCCTGTCATGTTCAAAACTGAGCTCTGAGCCCTGTCTCTCCCCCAACCCAACTCTTCCTCCAGTCTTCCCCATTGTAGTTTAAGAGCCTGGATTCATCTCTCTTCCCCTCCCTTTGCATTCAATCCATTATCAAATTCTAGTTTCTAAATACCCCAGTCTGACCTCTTCACTAATTTCTATCACAAAGTGACCAGCCCAGGCCAAGTGACCATTCCCCCATGTACCCCTCACCCCTGAGCCTGGCCCAGGGCTGTAACTGCTGCTGCTGCTGCTGCTAAGTCGCTTCAGTCGTGTCCGACTCTGTGCGACCCTATAGACAGCAGCCCACCAGGCTCCTCTGTCCCCGGGATTCTACAGGCTAGAACACTGGAGTGGGTTGCCATTTCCTTCTCCAATGCATGAAAGTGAAAAGTGAAAGGGAAGTCGCTCAGTTGTGTCTGACTCTTCGCTACCCCACGGACTACAGCCTACTAGGCTTCTCTGTCCATGGGATTTTCCAGACAAGAGTACATTGCCTTCTCCACCAGGGCAGTAGCCTCCCAGCTATCTTCGCGTCTGTTTGTACTCCCTTACAGTTTATCCTCCCGCAGCTCACTGCATGATAATGTTACTCCCTGATTAATGCAGGCCTCCAATAACTTCCCATTATCATTTTTTATAACAGCTTTATTGTATAACAGCTTTATTGAGATATAACCCCTATACCATGTAATTCACCCATTTAAAGTATACAATTTAGTGGGGTTTTATTTTTAGTATATTCACAGGATCATGTGAATGACCACGGCTGTAATCAGTATTAGAACATTTTCATCAACTGCCCCCACCCGCAGCGTTGTATCCATTAGTAGTCACTGACCCATTTCCTCCCAACTCTCCCAGCACTGGGTGAATCTACTTTAGAGACTAATCTACTTTTTCTGTCTATGGATTTGCCTATTTTAGGTATTTCCCATAAAGAGAACCATGTCTATATGTCTTTGTGACCAGTTTCTGTTTCCTGTTAGTCTTAAAATAAGACCCAAACTTCTTGCCATGGTCCAGCGCCCACCGGAGGCTCCCCAGCTTGCCGCCTGTCTTGTTGGCTGCCTCCTCCAGCCTCACTCGATGCCTCTGTGCTGTGAGCAGTCTCACTCCTTCACGCTCAGGACCCTGACCTTGCTCTCCCCTTCATCCGTCTTGGACTCTCTTTCTTGGATCTGTGATGGGCCACTTCTCTGGACTTGTGTCTGTCCTTCCTCAGAGAGGATTTCCCTCTTTTCCATCTCAACTGCAATCTCTAACCCTTCCCCTTACAATCTGAAATATTTATTTACCTCTTTAGTTCCTGTAGACCTCTGTAGCACAGAGCTGTTTTTTGTTTTTAAATTCATCCGTTAACTGGTGCACGGGAATGATCCAGAGAGTTGATGTGGAGTGGGAGGTGGGGGGGTGGGGTTCAAGATTGGGAACTCATGTACACCTGAGATTAAAAAAAAAAAAAACAACAATGAAAAAAAAAATAAATTCATCCGTTATTGAATTGTCCAACTCTGAGTGTTTTTTGGACACACTTCGCAGCATGTGGGATCTTACATCCCTGATTAGGGTCAAACCCGCACCCCCTGCAGCGGAAGCATGGGATCTTAACCACTGGACCACCTGGGTAGTCCCCTAGAGCGGAGATTTTTGTCCTATTAACGTTTGTATCTTCAGCACACAGGGCAGTTCTGGGTGCCAAGTTAGGGCTTGACATTTGCTGCACGAATGATTGGGTGGTGCTTCTGGGAAGTCCCACTGAGGAATTTCCACAATTCCTTCCACCTCCTTAAACAGGATGAGACACCTTCAAAGTTACAAGTTCTTCCCTCAGTTCAGTTCAGTCTCTCAGTCGTGTCCTACTCTTTGCAACCCCATGGACTGCAGCACTCCAGCCCTCCCTGTCCATCACCAACTCCCGGAGCTTACTTAAACTCATGTCCATTACATCGGTGATTCCACCCAACCTTCTCATCCTCTGTTATCCTCTTCTCCTCCTGCCTTCAATCTTTCCCAGCATCTGGGTCTTTTCCAATGAATCGGTTCTTTACATCAGGTCGCCAAAGTATCGGAGTTTCAGCTCAGCATCAGTCCTTCCAGTGAATATTCAGGACTAATTTCCTTTAGGATAGACTAGTTGGATCT
>SJYA01002183.1:3771043-3985762 GCA_006410615.1 Neotragus moschatus
TTTTTTTTTTTTAAACTGGAGGATAATTGCTTTACAATGCTGTGTTAGTTTCTACTCTGCAATAGAGTGAATCAGCTAACTGTATCCATATATCCCCTCCCTCTTGAGCCTCCTTCCCACTCCCATGCCACCCCTCTAGATCATCACAGAGCCCTGAGCTGAGCTCCCTGCGCCATATAGCAGCTTCCCACTAGCTAGCTATTTTACACATGATGGTGTATATATGTTAATCTTACTCTCTTAATTCAGCCCACCCTCCCCTCCCCGGTGTACACATATCTATTCTCTGTATCTGTGTCCCTATTCCTGCCTCACAAATAGGTTCATCTGATTGCACAGGAAATTTGAGGGAAGTGTTTTTATTTGTCCCTCCACACACAGCTCTTGGACACTCTGCTGGCGTATGTATTTTTCTTTACTGTATACCCTCTTACAAAAACCCTGGGGTATTTGCTCAGCCCTTTTGCCAATCTCACCCCAGATTTTTGGCAGTGATGCGTTTTCTGCCTCCTTTCCACTGCCAGTCAGCTGGCAGAGAAGGCCTTGAGGGGAGGGGAATTGAGGCTAGCAGTACCATCCTGCAGTATTTCCTCGGACCTCGTCTTGTCCTTCTCTGGGACTCCAAAGGTAGAGCATCCAGGTGCTCACGCAGGTGGGGTAGACGGGAGCTAGTGGGATGGGTCCCGCAGGGATGGGGTTGACTCCGCCTCCCTGGCCACAGTTGATTGGCCCATGGCTGTACCCAGGGAGTCTCAGGCCCCTCCTTTCTCCCATGTGTATAAACACATGCGCATCCTAAGTTGTTTCAGTCGTGTCGAACTTTTTACGACCCTGTGGACTGTAACCCGCCAGACTCCTCTGTCCATAGGATTCTCCAGGCAAGAATCCTGGAGTCGGTTGCGATGCCCTCCTGCAGTGGCTCTTCGCCACCCAGGGGTCAACCTGCATCTTCTGTAGCTCCTGAATTGCAGGTGGATTCTTGTACCACTGAGCTGCTTGGGAAGCCCCTATGATTGTGACAAAAGATGGAGGGTTTTTTTTTTTTAATTCTATGGGGTAAAATATTCTATTCGGCATTTGCTATCTAGCCATCTGATTTATTAGGTGAGAAAACTGAGGCTTAGTGAGCTAAAGACACCAAAGTAGAAGAACAAAGGTAGGGCTTGGCCCCTGGGTCTAGGTTCTTCTACCACTTGTTGGTAAGTATCAAAGCCCATGAGAAGATGGGTCTTTAGGCGGTTGGTGCACTTCAGATACTTACAGGGTAGGGGGTAAAACACAGGCAAGTCTTGAGCTTTAAAATGAAGACAGTGTCTTTAGAAGACAGTAGAGAAAATGGGCAAGGTTTATGTTGGACAGTATAACGAAGCAAGATTATTACTTTCTCTGGTCTTTTTGTTCTCTACTCTAAGACTCAGAGTTGGTTGATACACATATTATACATTATCCAGCCAGATAGATGGGTGACATGAAGGTGTAATTTCTCTAGTCATAGTTTCTCTCACTAAATGATACCTGTACATCCAAAGGTTTGCTGTGATTATAAAGTAGTAGATCAGAAATTACTGTTCTTAGGAAAAATTTTAAATGCTATAAAGGTGAAAGTTGGTATTGCTGTTAGAATGCCAATAAAAGCTTGAAAAACTCACATTATATCCTTGAATACCTTCTCTACAGAATTTTTAGTTTTTCACTAACTATGCAGGCTTCCCTGATAGCTCAAATGGTAAAGAGTCTACCTGTAGTGCAGGAGACCCGTGTTTGATCCCTGGGTCAGGAAGATCCCCTGGAGAAGGAAATGGTAACCCACTCCAGTATTCTTGCCTGGAAAATCACATGGACGGAGGAGCCTGGCAGGCTGTACCCCATGGGGTTACAAAGAGTCGGACATGACTAAGTGATTTACACACTCACAGTCAGGATATTCACCATGAACATTGTTGCTTTGTGGGTGAGATGCATTTTGAACATAGTAACACCATTAAATACCTCCACACTCCCTATCTCAATGCTGGCAGATGTCATCAGGATATAGATTGTGTGGCACAAACCATCTACCACTAGTGATAAAGGCTTGAAGTATTGAGTAGAAGCTACTGTTGAGAATGCTAGTGCTCCCCTCTGTGTTTGGTACTGGCTGTTTGATGACTAAATAGTGTCACAAGAATGTCAAGATCAGCCTTCTGAGTTGGCATAGTGCCAGCCGGTCAGAGTGGCCACCACTTCCTATTTTGAATATACTCAAAATTGGGAGACAGGCTGAATAAATAAAAAATAATGGTAGTTATCATCTGGAGTAAAATTGCTATTTACTATCCTTCTGAAATTTATCTAAATTGTATCTATTTTCTGGTAGTTGGGACAGTGGTTTTAGACACGTTATGGATTATGTTGTTGATTATCGCTGCTCAGTCATGTCAGACTGTTTGTACCCCCATGGCTTAGATCCAACCAGTCCATTCTGAAGGAGATTGGCCCTGGGATTTCTTTGGAAGGTATGATGCTAAAGCTGAAACTCCAGTACTTTGGCCACCTCATGCGAAGAGTTGACTCATTGGAAAAGATTCTGATGCTGGAAGGGATTGGGGGCAGGAGGAGAAGGGGATGACCGAGGATGAGATGGCTGGGTGGCATCACTGACTCGATGAGTGTGAGTCTGAGTGAACTCTGGGAATTGGTGATGGACAGGGAGGCCTGGCATGCTGCGATTCATGGGGTCGCAAAGATTCGGGGACGACTGAGCGACTGGACTGGACTGGACTGGACTATAGCCCACCAGCTTCCTCTGTCTGTGGAATTCTCCAGGTAAGAATACTGGAGTGGGTTTCCATTTCCTATTGCAGGGAGTCTTCCTGACCCAGGGATCAAGCCCCTGTCCCTTGCATCTCCTGCACTGGCAGGTGGATTCTTTACCAACTGCACCACCTGGGAAGCCCAGGATTATGGGTTATCAGTTCAGTTCAGTCCCTTAGTCGTGTCCAACTCTTTGTGACCTCATGGACTGCAGCACAGCAGGCTTCCCTGTCCATCACCAATTCCTGGAACTTGCTCAAACTCATGTCCATTGAGTTGGTGATGCCACTCAACCATCTCATCCTCTGTCGTCCCCTTCTCCTCCTGCCTTCGATCTTTCACAGCATCAGGGTTTTTCTCAGGGAGTCATTTCTTCTCATCAGGAGGCCAAACTATTGCAGTTTCAGCTTCAGCATTGGTCCTTCCAATGAATATTCAGGACTAATTTCCTTTAGGATGCACTGGTTGGATCTCCTTGTAGTCTGAAGGACTCTCAAGACTCTTCTCCAACACAGCAGTTCAAAAGCATCAATTCTTAAGCATTCAGCTTTCTTTATAGTCCAACTCACATCCATACACAATTACTGGAAAAACCAAAGCTTTGACTAGATGGACCTTTGTTGGTGAAGTAATGTCTGCTTTTTAATATGCTGTCTAGGTTGGCCATAGCTTTTCTTCCAAGGAGCAAGCGTCTTTTAATTTTAGTCACCATATTCAGTGATTTTGGAGCCCCCCAAAATAAAGTCAGCCACTGTTTCCACTGTTTCCCCACCTATTTGCTATGAAGTGATGGGACCAGATGCCATGATCTTAGTTTTCTGAATGCTGAGCTTTAAGCCAACTTTTTCACTCTCCTCTTTCACTTTCATCAAGAGGCTCTTTAGTTCTTCACTTTCTGCCATAAGGTGTCATCTGCGTATCTGAGGTTATTGATACTTCTCCCAGTAATCTTGATTCCAGCTTGTGCTTCTTCCAGTCCAGCATTTCTCATGATGTACTCTGCATAGAAGTTAAATAAGCAGGGTGACCATATACAGCCTTGACATACTCCCTTTTCCTATTTGGAACCAGTCTGTTCCATGTCCAGTTCTAACTGTTGCTTCCTGACCTGCATACAGATTTCTCAGGAGGGAGGTCAGGTGGTCTGGTATTCCCATCTCTTGAAGAATTTCCCACAGTTTATTATGATCCACACAGTCAAAGGCTTAGGCACAGTCAATAAAGCAGAAGTAGATGTTTTCCCAGAACACACTTGCTTTCTTGATGATCCACCCTGTGTTGGCAATTTGATCTCTGGTTCCTCTGCCTTTTCTAAATTTAGCTTGTACATCTAGAAATTCATGGTCCATGTACTGTTGAAGCCTGGCTTGGAAAATTTTGAGCATTACTTTGGTTGTGTGTGAGATGAGTGCAATTGTGCGGTAGTTTGAACATTCTTTGACACTGCCTTTCTTTGGGATTGGAATGAACACTGACCTTTTCTAGTCCTGTGGCCACTGCTGAGTCTTCCAAATTTGCTGGCATATTGAGTGCAGCACTTTCATAGCATCATCTTTTAGGATCTGAAATAACTCAACTGGAATTTCATCACCTTTACTAGCTGTGTTTGTAGTGATGCTTCCTAAGGCCCACTTGACTTCACATTCCAGGATGTCTGGATCTAGGCCAGTGATCACACCATCATGGTTATCTGGGTCATGAAGATCTTTTTCGTATAGTTCTTCTGTGTATTCTTGCCACCTCTTCTTAATATCTTCTGCTTCTTTTAGGTCCATACCATTTCTGTCCTTTATTGAGCCCATCTTTGCATGAAATGTTCCCTTAGTATCTCTAATTTTCTTGAAGCGATCTCTAGTCTTTCCTATTCTATTGTTTCCCTCTATTTCTTTGCATTGATCATTGAGGAAGGCTTTCTTATCTCTCCTTGCTATTCTTTGAAACTCTGCATTTATATAGGTATATCTTTCCCTTTCTTCTTTGCCTTTCGCTTCTCTTCTTTTCTCAGCTATTTGTAAGGCCGTCACAGACAACCATTTTGGCTCTTTACATTTCTTTTTCTTGGGGATGGTCTTGATCCCTGTCTCCTGTACATGTCATGAACCTCCGTCCATAGTTCTCCAGGCACTCTGTCTTCAGATCTAATCCCTTGAATCTATTTGTCACTTCTACAGTATAATTGTAAGGGATTTGATTTAGGTCATACCTAAATGGTCTAGTGGTTTTCCCTACTTTCTTCAATTTAAGTCTGAATTTGGCAATAAGGAGTTCATGATCTGAGCCACAGTTAGCTCCTGGTCTTGTTTTTACTGAATGTATAGAGCTTCTCCCTCTTTGGCTGCAAAGAATATAATCAATCTGAGTTTGGTATTGATCCTCTGGTGATGTCCATGTGTGGAGTGTTCTCTTATGTTGTTGGAAGAGGGTGTTTGCTATGACCAGTGTGTTCTCTTGGCAAAACTCTGTCAGCCTTTGCCCTGCTTCATTTTGTACTCCAATGCCAAATTTGCCTGTTACTCCAGGTGTCTCTTGACTCCCACTTTTACATTGCAGTCCTCTATAATGAAGAGGACATCTTTTTTGAGTGTTAGTTCTAGAAGGTCTTGTAGGTCTTCATAGAACCGTTCAACTTCAGCTCCTTCAGCAGTGCTGGTTGGGGCATGGACTTGGATTACTGTAATATTGAATGGTTTGCCTTGGAAACGAATAGAGATCATTCCGTCCTTTTTGAGACTGCACCCAAGAACGGCATTTCAGACTCTCTTGTTGACTGTGAGGGCTACTCCATCTCTTCTAAGGGATTCTTGCCCACAGTAGTAAATATGAGTTATAGTAGAACATAAAAAACATGTCTTCCTGAGTCACTGATTCCCTTGCTTCTGAAACAGTTGTGCGAAGGTGAATTTCCTCCACTCTATGTCTGAGTAACCCTGGAGTTTATATTTTATTTGTTAGGCAAAGTACCAACAACATTAGAGGCATGTTTCAAATGAAGTAAGTCACTGAAGTCCAAATACAGAATAAGCCACATAATCTGATGAAGACTGGAGCCCAGGTCTTGTGGCCTGTCCTGATGTAAAGTCCCTCTAGATGAGACACTTTATTTCCTGTACCCTGATGTAGATATGGTCTTGACCTGTAAAATTCTTCTTTCAGGATCCACCTACTTCAGTTTCCCTTGGACTGCGAATGGAAGAAATGATTTTCAACTTGGCCGACACTCATCTATTTTTTAATGATTTAGAAGTAAGTTATGATTCTTTCATATACTCTTCATGTTGCGTGTTTGGAAATGGGGGATTGGTCCTGAAATAACAGTGGAATATTATTTTTTGAACATTTAATTGGAATGGTGAGGTAACTAATTATTGATTATATGGTGATGTGTTTTGCCTTCGTGGAATTGGTTTTGCTTTACTTCGGTTGTTATGTTTCAAAGTTGCATTCTGTGGAACCGTTGATATGGATTAACAGTTAATGGCAAGAATCTTTAATGTTAAACTGTGTTGATTATCAGAAGCACAGATTTATCAGCTAATAACCACTGTTGAGATGCGTTACCTTTAGTGATCCTTGCATATGTTACATGTTATCCACGTCAGACTCCTATCGTATTGAGTCAGGTGCTTTTCTGTCAGGATAGTCCAGCTGGTTGTATAACAGTTTAGTCAAGCTTCTACTCTTGGGGTTGCCAGGATTCCTTATGTCAAACTGCTGCTGATGGTTTTATTTGCCCTTTATAGTTTGGGAGGAAATTTTTGTACAGTGGCTAGTAAAATGTGTTATGGGCAGTGACAAACATGCCGATCTTGGTTGGAAGCATTTTTTCAGAATAAAGAATATTGGTTTTCATGTCTACACTATGAGAAAATATGCCTATTTTCACTCTCTCCTTGATGGAGATAGTTGTTTATTTAAATCCTGCTATTAAGCAAGCTTGTGGTAGGGCTGCCAAGAGGCATTAATCATCAGGTTGTTGTTTTGCTAGATTTTATAAATGTATGTTATTTCAGACAGGAGAAGAATCTGAAAGATTCAAATAGAACTTTTACTGATCAAAGTTAATTGGCAGCAATTGGCCTTTAAATATTTCCTGATGTTTCCCCTTTTCAAAATCAAGGAAAATGCACCTTATTTCATAGATGAGCCAAAATCATTTAAAAAATGCTAGTGTGTGACAGAATTTAAATGTGGTTTGTTCAACATCTGTCCTGTATTTTGATTTCTTTTCATCTGCAGTGAAACTACTCACAGACGAGTTGGCAACTTCTAGTGCAATGAAATTATTTAAATGTGCTTCGTTCCCCCCCCATTCCTTTAGTGAAATATTTATTTTTACACATAGAGTAAAATACAGATTTTTTCTTTTGTTGTTGTTGGCATTTAATGTGGTTGCTTTCCTTAAGGAAATTATATGTAAGGCCTTACTATTTTTAAGGTAGATATATTCCAAGGGGGAGTGACAATTTCCTAATTGCTTTAGAAAAGCTTAATAATCATACTGATTTTCAAAAGCTGTTTCTGATTTTTGGTTGTGATTCCCTTCATAAGAGAACAGCCCCCCCAAAATTCTATATTTTACTAATACATTAAAATTCCTTTCTTGAGTTTCCTTTTGTTTCCAATGATACAGACTAGATTGATATTTTGTCTTGGATTCAGCCTTGTTACTCTTACTGATGTTAATAGGTGTTAATAGCATCCATCAAGAAGAAATTAGCAGTAATTTTCTATTGTTTTTAAACTCTACCTTCTTAAAAATGCCAAAGCTAGTCTGTGCAATGCCAGAACTATGTGGTGAAAAGTGAGAAGTTAGGCAAAGTGTAATAACTTGGTGTAATATAAGACAGAGAAGCTTCCAAACTCAGCTTGGATGTAATAGATTTTTATTTGTTTACTAACATTATTCACACTGAACTATACAGAAAAGGTCTGAAATAAAATTAAATACTGAAAGTCCTAATTTAGGTTTGTGATGGATGTAGTTTTTTCATAAGCCTAAATTTAAAAAAAGAAGGACTAAGGATCTATAAAGACACTGAAATACCAGATTTTATTCTTGAGGACTCTTTCTTATAAGTCAAGTAGAAAACAGGATAAAGGACTAATTCAACCACATATAAAAATCAATAGTGAAAAATTATTTAAGCTTGTTAACTTTACCAAAGTTGACTTTACATTATTTTACCTGAGAATAATATAAAGGTGTCAGCAAAAGTATAAATGAAGGATTCACTTAGCCATTGCTCTAGATTTGCACAATGTTTAAAAAATAAATTGGTTCTTAAACTTATTTCAATCTTTCATTCTATATTTTTGTAATTCAACAAAGCTGAGAATGGTTGCTACAAATATTAGTTTCTTTCAAACTAAAGAGTGAAATTATTTCCTGGCAAAAATAAATGTATTAGTTTAATACTCTTTAGAAAACCAAAATTATCTCATCAGGCAAAAATGATGTGGAAATGCTGATTTCACACTCCAGTTAGCAGTGCACTGTGGTAAGGGGCATTAATATTTTAATATATTTTAATTGCATGTTTTTAGCTTTTGAAGATCTAGAGTACAAGTAATGTTAAGGAAATTAATAGTCTGTTGGTTAGCTTGACGTGTGATTTCTGAACTCTGATTGTTGACTGTAGCCTCACTTTCTTTTAAAATTTTAACTTTTTGCCAGCCTGTCTGTATAATTTGGTCAGTTTGCAGCTGTGACTTATAAAAGATGCTGAATAAAGAAATACACTGTGAGGAGCTTTCAGTGATAATTCTTAATGTTATCAAAATAGTTGCTTAAAATGTTTATTAGAATATTACTTGGGAAATTTTAGATATGATTTTAAAGTAGTTTACAAATATCTTCATTGTACTTTAAGGGGTTAAAAAGTTACTCGTTTTTAGTTTTAAATATCTTGTCATCTCACTGACAATTTTTAATAAAAGCAATCACAATTTAAATTAATTCTGTTGACAAGGAAAAAAAAAAGAAATCTTGGTTTTTTGAGCCATTAAAAATACTTGACATGTGAAGGAACATGAGTGACAGAGAGACACAATTACCAAAGAAAATACTATTCCAGCCCCCAACCCTGCCAGAGAAGGGTTTAGACTTGAATTCCATGCACTCCTGGCTTTCCTATGTCCACGTCTAATGCCCTCTGTATCATTTTACCAAAGGTCTCTGTGTGCAATCGTATGATGCTTATTATGGAAAGTCATTTTTTATGAATGACAGTATGAAATTGGAGGATTTTTTTTCCAGCTTCTTGAGTAAAGCCTGTCTCTTTCTGACTGAATAGAGAAAGAGCTCTTTCTGTTGGTTATTATTGAAAGGTGATGGGTCTTCCGAATATGATAACATTTCAGTTTAACTTGCCTTTTATTGGTTCTCCTACTGGATTTCTCCACAGTTACAGGAAGATATTTGATCAAGATGGCTATAAGTCTAAAGAAAAGTAAGGCACAAGTTTATGTTGAATTTTCTCTTTCTGTCTGGTGTTAAATAGTATCATCTCACTGACATTACGGTTGCCATCCTAACTGATTTGTATCAACATGGTAGCCTCTGAGACGCTCTCTCAGACTACAGGGGTCGAGGTGGGGAAACAGAAGTGTAACAGAAGGTGGGGTCTGGCTGCTCACTGCTCAGAAGCCAATAAAGAGGCCAGGTTGGTCAAAAGGAAAGCTTGCTTTAATTTCAATGCTGACAACCGAGGGAAGGGCGGACGTGTGTCCATAGGCTGACTTCTCTCCACTGACAATCAGGGGCCAAGAACTTTTATAGGCTGATGGAGAGGCTACATGTAGAAGCAGCACAGTCACTTTTGACAGTCTTCTTGAAACTGGCCATCTGTTGACTGATCCACTTCATCTTGCTTGTTTCAGATACAGTTGATCTTCAGTCCCAGGGTCAGTTTGTTTCCATTTCTTTGGGGCCGGTTCTCAGAGTTGTGGCACCTTATGTCATGGCTACAGTCTGGTCACAAGAAGTTACTTCTTCCACCTGGTGTAAGTTTCAGCATCTCTAAGACAGCTTACAGGGTATCTTAGCCCTTGAGAAGGAACCAAAGGTCCTTGCTGAATGAGTACATTATTATTATTTAGACTCCTTAGACTATTTCCCTTCATTTGTGCACCTTCTCACTTCTCTGATTAAACTTATTCTTTAGCTAGTTTTTCCCCAGGCGAAAAGGCAGGCAGAGGACAGGGGGCACGAAGACCATAGGGTCTTGCTCCATTTCAGAAGGACCCCACCTCTTGTCTTCGGGGCTGTGCACACCATGTTCTCCTCATCAAGGGTGGAGCTGAACTGCAGCTTTCTCCCTTGCACTCCTAGTATGTGGGTTCATTGAGATGGGCCAGAGGACTATGGTATCGAGCTCTGCAATGTAAATGCCACAGTCCTTTCTTGGGCCTTTGACATGTGGACTCCTGTCCCAGGTCTGATTTTCAAAGCATTTACTTTTATAGCTCCTCGTTTTCACAATTTTTTATTAAGAAAAGGCCTGGGACTAAGGTTCAGATCTCAATAGACCTGGGTTTGATAACTCAAAGACCAAGGAAGGACACCATGGACAGCCTCTAAGTAATGCCACACTTGAAAGGAAGTAAGCTGCAATAAATTTTCTTATAAAGAAAAGAAATTAATTTGCCTTTTGCCTTCATTATAATTTAACCTTAGGAGAAATTAGAATAACTAGTATAAACTTGGATAACTTTAAAATTTAGGTTATTGTGTGTTAATTATTTTGGTATCTTGTTAAGAAATTGATTTTTAGCTAGGAAAAGAATCTTCTTTCAAAGGAAGGAATGCCAAAGCTAATTACTTTTGATCTGAAGTGTTCTGTCCTAATGTTTATGCTTCTAAAAGTGGAAGAGCTGTAAGCTAATTTGCAAGTTGATTTTTTTAAGAAAAATATAATTCACCTAGAATTAATGGAGGAACAAAAATAGATTGAAAGATGTTCTATAGAATTTTAACAGTATTTTTATCTGCAGGAAAAGATTTGATTATTTTCTTATACTTTTATGTGTATTTCAAATTCTCAGTAATGAATACTTATTTCTTTTGTAGTCAGGGAAGAAAACAAACACTATTTTTTGAAAATCATAGATAATATTAAAAGACAAAATTATTTTTAACCAATAAAAAGTATTATTGCAGTGCACTAAGGAAAACCTAAAGAAATTAGCAAAGGACGTAAACAGATAATTCACAAGAGAAAAGCATTTGAATTTTCAATGCGTATAAAGAAAAGACAAATGTTGGATTTCACCTTTAGTAATCAAAAATGTCAGAGTGAATGTTCAGCCTCTTGCCCATCAAATGAGCAAAGATTTAAAATCAGTGATATAGTCTAGAGGGCAGTGAGGTGACCACTTATGTTAGTGATAAGGATATAAATTAGTAGTTTTCAGAAAGGTGGCTTGATAATAATACGTCAGAACCTTAATGTGCCGATCCTTTTACTCAGTTTCACTTTTAGCTTCTAAGAAAACAGTTATAGGCAGAGAACGGATAGAATAATAAACATTTACTGAACACTTGTCTTATGTAATTTACATACATTATTCTACTTAATACCCTTATAGTTCTAGGATAGGAGCACTGGTATTATCTCCTTTTTATCGAATATCCGAGAGAAGCTTAGAATGGCTAAAACAGAACTTGCCTAAGGCCACACAGCTACTGAGTGGCAGATTCTAACTCAGGTTCAGTGCTTTCTAGAAATCCACCCAACCCCATGTTGTATCTTTCACATAGTAGGGTTTTTTTTAAACCAATAAAATATGGAAATATATTTTAAAAATTCTAAAATAGATGAATAGTGATTAATGATACATCCTCATTGAAAATTCTTTTAAAACTGCTTATTAAATACAGGGGAAATATTCATGGTCAATTCCAAGTTTTAAAAATAGACTGTACAGTACAGTGTAGCCTTGATTTTAAAATGGATGGCAAATTATCTGGAAAGGCTACATACTGAGCGAATCCAACTATTTGACATTCTGGAAAAGGCAAAACTGTGGATCAGCTAGTTGCCAGGGAGTGGGAGTAAAGAGAGATGAATTAGGCAGAGCACAGCAGATTTTTAGGGCAGTGAAACTATTCAGTATGATTCTGCAGTGGTGGGTATAAACCCATAGAATGCACTACGCCAAAGGTGAACACTAATGTAAACTGTGGGCTGCAGGTGGTGAAGATGTGTCAATATAGGTTCATTGATTGTAACAAATGTACCACTCTGGTGTGAGATGTCAACAGTAGGGGACCTTATGCGTGTGTGGGAGCAAGGAGTTATAGAGACTGTCATTTTCTGGTCAGCTTTGCTGTACACCTAATATTTTTTTTAAAAATTAAGTTTATTAATTTTTCTTAAAGTATGGATTGTTGAAGAAATTGGAGGGAAATTTAAAAGACTGCTATTATGAAACACAGGAGACACAGGCTCAATCCCTGGGTTGGGAAGATCTGCTGGAGAAGAGGGTGGCAAGCCACTCCAGTAGTCTTTCTTGGGAAATCCTGTGGACAGAGGAGCCTGGTGAGCTATATATATATATATATATAGTCCATGGGGTCACAAAGAGTCAGACACAGCTGAGCGACTGAGCAGCAGCATGTAACTTTAAGTTTTAAAATGAACAGTCAGCAAAATAAATCATACTATACTGTATGATTATGATTTTAGCACTTACGACTTATTATACAATAACCAGAGTTAAATACATTAAAATGTTGCCAGTTTGGATTTTTTTGGAGGTTATAAATGCTGTTTCTCCTTGATGCTCCAAAACTGAGACACTTCATTTACTAGCCAATACATATTTATTTATTAATGTTAGGTGTCAAGCACAGCTGTAGATGCTGAGGATGCAGCAATGATTAAATCAAGGTTACTGTCCTCATGGAGCGTGCACTCGGGAGGGCAAGTAGAAAGTAAACATTTCCATTGTATAAAATAGATTCAGGTAGAGATAAGTGTAGGAAGAAAATCAGAAGAGTAATTGGATAAGGGATGTTGCAGACTGGGATGTCTTTAGCTGAGATGTTTGGGAAGAGGTGTCTTTGAAGAGAGGACATTTGTAAAGAAACCAGGAAGGTGGGAAGAAGCACCTGGAACAGCAGGAAGGCATTCTGGAAAGGGAATGACCTGTGCAAAGGCCCTGAGGTGGGAATACATTTTGCTTCTTCAAGAAATAAACAAGGCCATCCATGTAGTTGGAGCAGAGTGAATGGGGGAAAGGTATAGGATCCGGATTAAAAAGGGCTTTGTAGATTGTAGTAAAGAAAGTTGGATTTATTTCTAACTGCAGTGGGAAGCCATTGGAGAGTTTTTAGCACAAATATGATAGACTAGTGTTTACACTTTTAAATGACTGGTCTGCTTATCATATAAGGAACTAGAATCATTAACTGAGACCAGTTAAGAGACCGTTGCTTTTGGCTGAGACTGTAGCAGTTCCAGACATGATGAAAAGTTGGAAGATTGACATATAATTTGGGGAAAGCCCTGGCAGGATCTGCTAATAGACAAGATGTGGGAGGAGAGAGAAAGGAGAGTTAAGGACGGCCACTAGCTGTTGACCTGAGTATCTAGATGGATGGTCACCTTACCTGAGATGAGGAAGGATGGGATTGGAGCAGTAAGACTGGGGAAAGAGCTGTCCTCAACTCTTCTGAAATGAGCAGATTAAGTTTGAAATACCTATTCAACATCCAGATCAAGAGGTTATGAACATTTAGGTTTGGATCTCAGAGGAGAGAAGCAAATGTGAAGATGTAGTTGTGGGAGTCATAAAGGCATAAGATGATGTGTCATCTCAAAGGGGAAAGAGTAAGAGGGTGTAGGATTGGGCATTAGACACTCAGACAATTAGAAATAGGACCAAGAAAGAAGAACTTGCAAGAGAAAGTGGTAAGGAGTGTATAGTGAGGTAGATGGAAAAGTACAAGGCATCACAAAGACCTGGAGGATAGTATTTCAGGAATGAGGGTTATTCACTACTGGGTCAAGTGACTGTTGGATCTGCCCAGGATGTTGGTAATGACTGTGATAAGCACCATTTCATTAACCAGAACACGTAAGCCCAATGGAAGTGGATTGAAAATAAAAGGAGAATTGAGGAAGTGAAAATAGGAAAGATTGATTGCAGTTTCCACAGTGACAAGATGCAAAAAGTTGGGCTGTATGTAGAGAGGATCATAGGATCATAGTGTGGGGAGGTTAGTTTAAAACAGAAGATTTTTTAGACATGTTTGAGTGTCAGTTGGAATGATCCAATAGAAATGATAAATTATGTGGAAAGGAGAGGAAGCAGCGGAAAGAGTCAGGTCCTTGGGTAGCAAGAGGATAGGATTCAGAATACCAGTGACAGAGCTGGACTTCAGTAAGAAGGAAGCACGAGTCGCCAGGTACAGATGCTGGAAGAAGAGGCTGTTCTCATTGTGAAAATACCTCCCTCATATCTCATGATTTTCTGTCTGTCCCTTTCTATCCTCCCCCATCAGTCCCTTGATGGCAGGGACCATGACTTGTCCACTGGAAGCTTAAGCACCAGATTTGGTAGATAGAAGGCTCTCCTATGTGTTTTTAATTTTTTTCCAAAATTTTGAAAGTAACAGTTTACAGTGAGCACTACTTTTAATAATTTGCAGACATTAACTTTTTAAAAGTAAATGTCTAATCACAATTCCTAAAAATAATTGAAATTGTCCAAGAGATTAAATTTTGATATTATTCTTTTTGTAAGTCATATTTTCAAAATGTGATAAAACACAGTGGTGGTGCAAGAGGTGTGATATAAAATGATATTCAGTGTAGTTCCAGTTTAAGTTTTTTTTTAATGTATATACATCCAAAAGAAGGTAAAAGATTTTTCACATTAAAAATGTTACCAAAAATAAATAATTTCTACAATAAAGGATTTATCTCTGGATAGTGGGCTTTCCTGATGGCTCAGTCCGTAAAGAATCTGCCTCCAATGCAGAAGATCTGGGTTTGATCCCTGAATCAGGAAGATCCCCTGGACAAGGAAATGGCAACCCACTCCAGTATTCTCACCTGGAGAATTCCATGGACAGAGGAATCTGACAGGCTACCATCCATGAGCTCACAAGAGTCAGGCACAACTTAGCAACTAAGCTACCACCAGTGGGCATAACACTACCATAAACTAAACTATAAATTCTCTTTATATTTTTCTTTTCTGTAGTTACTATTTCTTACAATTATAAAATTGTTGAATAATTATAATCAACTATTCCAACTTGACTCAAAGCCCTGCATTTATGTAGCGTGTTATCTTACAACTCTGGGCTTCCCTGATGGCTCAGATGGTAAAGAATCGCCTGCGATGCAGGATATCTGGGTTCGATCCTTGGGTCAGGAAGATCCCCTGAAGAAGGGCATGGCAGCCCACTCCAGTATTCTTGCCTGGAGAATCCCATGGACAGAGGAGCCTGGTAGGTTGCAGTCCGTGGGGTTGCAAAGAGTTGGACATGACTGAGCGACTAAGCATAGCACAGCACATCTTACAATTCTAGGGTACTGGAGGTTGAACTCAAGTATTCATTCATTTTGGGGGGACCCTTTTGTGCCTCAATTTCTTGTCTTTAAAATTGGATAAAGATAGTATCCTAGGGTCAGTATGAAGATTCAGTACATAAATACCTATTTAAATTTTTTTTTTCTTGACCGGACCGTGCAACATGTGGTGTCTCAGCTCCCCATCCACCGATTGAACACATGCCTCCTGCAGTGGAGTGGAAGTGCAGAGTCTTAACCACCCGACCGCGAGGGAAGTCCCCCTCAAACACCTGTTAGGTGCATAGAACTAGCTCTGACACATGGGAGGCACTAAGGAAGTCCAATCTGCTGTTCTTTCCTGAGTACCTTTGATGCAAAAACTGGGGTAGGGCCATGGAGAAAGAAGAGGGGGTGGCTTAGGGAATAGATAGGGAATGAAAATTTTGAAATAATATGTGGTTTGCTGCCAAAATTCCCATGTAGAATTCCAACAGAAATCACACTGGAAAAACAACAGAAATTCTGCTGATGTTCAGTTTGCAAATGCAGATGGTTCCAGGCACATCACAGTGCACTCTTTTTATTCTTTCCTCCTTTACGTTGTTCCCCCACCCCCAGTTCCAAGAGGGAAGGTTTCTTTGGGGCAGTTAAATAGCTCTTGTGTCTGGCTCCCCTCACCCTGTGCTGTCCCTTCTTAGAAAACAAGGATGCTGGCTTCTTGGCCAAAAGAAATGTGTTTCTTGGGTTGTGCTGGAATTGCCTTTTCTTGTCCTCCTCTTGCCTCATGTTTTGAAGGCTGACTTGTGGGCCTTGCTAGTGGTGTCTGTGTCATAGAGCAGAGCCTTGCCCTGTGCAGAGTGACATAGAGGGAGAAGCTGGCTAAAGGGAAACTCTTCTCACATCAGTACAGAGCATTGACCTTGACCTCTATCAGCACTGGAAACTCAGTCATCTTATCTCCAGGGTACACACGTAGGCAATTGAAATGAAGTGATTTTTCCCAAAGCCACTTGGTGGTGGTGGTTCACTCAGTCGTGTCTGACTCTGCGACCCCATGCACTGCAGCACGCCAGCCTTCCCTGTCCTTCACTATCTCCTGGCATTTGCTCAAACTCATGTCCACTGAGTCGATAATGCCACCCAACCATCTCATCCTCTGTTGCCCCCTTCTCTTCCTGCCCCCAATCTTCCCCAGCATCAGAGTCTTTTCCAATGAATCGGCTCTTTACATCTTGATTAGGTAATAGTAAAACTAAGATGGGAAAAGGGATTTCCTACCTCAGTATCATTGCACAAGCCTCTCTAGCCATGTCCCACAACCTGGCAATTTCTCTGCAGCCACGTAAAGGAAATGGTGGCGTGTTGACGCTGTCACATGCCATTGTCATATAGCAGATCCCATTAACAGAACATATTTTCTCCAGTGTGTTAATTGTTAGCTTTGTTTATGTTGTACTCTACTACTAGTCGTCGCTCAAGCATCCTAAAATCTGTTTTGAAAAGGTTTGGAGGTAGGTGGGTAAATAGATTGCTTGATTGTTAGATGATGGACAGACGGATATACTTGTAAATTCCTATTGTTGAGTAGACAAAAATGTCATTTGGCTGCCTCTGTCTATCTGCATTGCAGCTTCCCTCATGGCTCAGATGGTAAAGAATCTGCCTGCAATGCAGGAGACCCAGGTTTGACCCCTGGGTTGGGAAGAGCCCCTGGAGAAGGGAATGGCAACCCACTCCAGTATTCTTGCCTGGAGAATCCTGTGGAGAGAGGAGCCTGCCAGGCTACAGTCCTTGGAGAGTTGGAGACAACTGAGCAACTAACACACATCCACACGTGACAGAGAAAAAGTGCTATAAATTTACTCATGCTTACTGCATCCTGGACACTGTGCTCGGCATTGAGGAGAAGACATGAAATATAGTCACTGCCCTCAGGAGTCAGGATGGGAGGTGGAGACAGAAAAGCAAGGGAGCGACAGTGAATCTCCACAGTGATGGAAACACGTAATGATAGCAGGGTCCAAAACCAAGATCACCAACCCAGCCTGTGGGAGGAGTGACGAGACTAAGAAGGCAGGAGATATGACTTCCACGTGATGTATGTGACCTTTGGTGTGAGAGAGCAGGGCATTTAGGAACAGTTTGAGTAGATCTAAAGTGTTGGCTCAGATGGTAAAGAACCCTGTCTGGAATTCAGGAGCCCGGGGTTCAGTCCCTGGGTTGGGAAGATCCTCTGGAGAAGGAAATGGCAATCCACTCCAGTCTTCTTGCCTGAAGAATTCCAAGGACAGAGGTGCGTGGTGGGCTACAGTCCATGGGGTTGCCAAGAGTCGCACACGATGGAGCAGCAAACACACATACAAAGCACAGAGTGCATGCCAAGCAGTTGGGAGATAAGAGGACAGAGGAGCCAGATTATGAGAGGCTTTGTAAACTCTGCGAAGGAAGTGCCGTGTCATATGAATGCCCAGGGTAATCGTGAACGAATGCTTATCTTTGCTATGGAGATGAATTGCATTGTGAAGTCAGGGGTATCAGTAGTCTAGGGGAGAAATCACCAGGGCTTATTTGTGGGAACAGAGTATGGGGGCAAATGGAGAAGCTCTTAAAAACTAGTCTGGAGAGGATGTAGAAGTAGATTTGATGTACTGGGTTGGGAAACCAGAATCTTAGTTCAAGCTTGAACAGTAAGGTAGAGATGGAACACCCAGGACAGTGAGCTGGCTCTAAAAGGAAGATGCTAAGTACAGGTTTTTTAAGCTGTTGAATTTGAAGTGTGTTCTGGACATCAGACAGACTCCAGCAAGTGTAGTAAATGCAGGTCTGAAGCTCAACAGAGAGAAGTGAGTTTGAAGTCATCACTTATGAAATTGGTTAAGATTCTAAGAAGAACATATTGAAGGAAAAAGAAACATCTCAGAGCAGGGGTCTCTTTGTGAGATTTCTGTTTGGCAACACAGAATCTCAGCATACATTGACAACATATGTAAAACAAAAGTGGATGTTCTAACAAACTGGTAATTGACCTGCCTGTGAAGCTATCTTCCTAGTTTTACCAAAGTCTCTTTTTTATTATTTTTTATTGTGGTATAATTGACATATAAGAATATGTAAGTTTCAGGTGTATAACATACTGATTCACACTTTTAAAGGTTATATTCCGTTTATCATTATTTAAAATACTGGCTTTATTTCCTGGAAAATAGAATAAAATAAAATACTGGCTTCATTCAATGGATGAAGCAACTAGGAGGCAGCGTGGTCTGAAGAAACAGTGAACACTTCTTTGAAGTTCAGGCCCAGGTTTAGGCCTCACCTGAACAATGAATGCATGAGCTTCACCTATCAACCCTGGTGAGCATCAGAGATGGTTCAGAGGTGCAGTACAGTTAGAGAATATTTGGAGCCCCAGTCAGTGCCTGGCACCCGGTGGGCCTCTGCATGTAAAGTGCCTTTCCTGCTTGCCGAACAGACACGCCACTTCGGCTGGTAATTCATGTAATTGGCTGAGGGCTGTCAGTTTATTTAAAAATCCTGAGAAATTGACCTGTTGGTGTCACCTATGACAGACTTTTTGTTTAGATTCTTCATTTTGACAGGTGCCCAGTAATCTTCAGTCTGGGAGATTTTACTCACTTACCTTCATAGGAAGTTTTCTTAGTAGAGAAAAAAGAAGTCGTCTTTTCTTTTCTTTTTTTTTTTTTTTTTAAATTGACGAGTGCAAGAGAAAGCCTGTAACTTCAACTTCCCCCAAATGTGCTTAAGCTGTGGTCCCTGGAGTCTTCTCCCATTTCGGGGCAGTTACAATAGACCCTCTATCTGGGCTCAGCCAGTCTAGTATGCTAACAGCATTTCTAAGGAAAGGCTTTTCAATCCCAGATTCTTCTTGCTACTAATTGTGTGCTACTCCTTTGTAAGGCAGGTAGAGGACCGGGGCAGGCAGAGAGGATGCTGTTTTTTGATCAACCTTATCTGGTGATTTTGTTTGCCTCGTGCAAAAACAATCAACTAAGAAGTATCTTCTGGTATTGTGTTTTGTCAAGAAGTTAAAGGGACGTCTTAGGTCCAAGATACCATCCCTTTTAATTGGTGGAAGTTGTTATTTTAAACACACATCCATGTAGTCCTCCTGGATTTACAGATAAAAAAATGTTTCTACTAAACAAAAAATAAGTAGCTTGGAACATTAATAGTTGAAAGGTAGTATTTAGCATGTTTGTAATAAGAACATGTAGAAGTGTGGTGAAATCATATTTTCTCTTTGCAAAGTAGAAAGTATAATCTTTGCTTTCTTCAAAATATAGGGGAAATTACTTGCATTCTAAATGCCAAAAATGAAAGATTCACTCTGCTTTCAATCACATACCTATTCAAATTGTTGTAAGCAGAAGTCATACATAACTGGTCAAGGCCTTAAGGAAATTGACAGAAGCTTTCTCAAAATCCAAGAGAAAATGTGAAACTTTATATTACAGTTAAGAAACAACTGAATTTTGTAAAGCTTTTTAGGGATGAAAGTAAACAAGATGCAGATATCCATCTGTGTTCTCAAAGTGTTTAAAATCACGTAAGGACTCAGAAAGATGAGGGTGACATTGAAACTGCCACAGAGGATTAACAGGAAATCGACAGAGCTGTATTGAGTGAACTTTAGAGAAGAATGTTCTAAGCAGAAGGGCTATAGAACAAGGATCAGAGATTTGAGTGAAGAAAAATGTCAAATAAGGAAAGTATAGTATAGCCTAAAGAGATAATTGAATGTCATGAATCTAAGTTTGTTCATCAGCCTGGTCATTCACTTAAACATTTATCAAGTGATTACTGTTTTGTGCACAAAGGTACTTAAATATTAATTATTCTTTAATAAATTAAATAATCTTTTAGATGCTTAAAATAGAATTGTAAGGAAGATTGACAGCCATTGCCCTACTTATTAACAGTTTTAAAAAATGCTATCAACATTTTAAAACAGTTTGAAGAGCTATCAGCCATTGTTTGGTTAAGAGAAATATGAGACATGTATAATTGTGGAATAGTATTCAGCAATTTAAAAGATAATAGAGATGATTAATTGATAGAAAATTATATTTATTCCATATTGCTGAGTGGAAGAGAAAGTAGCTACAAAACAGGTACCTGGTTTTACCTGCTTCTTGGGTATGTGCTCTGTGCTCCAGTCTTATAGTCCTGTCCAACTCTTTGTGACCCCATGGACTGTAGCCGGCCAGGCTCCTCTGTCCATGGAATTTTCCAGGCAATAATAGTGGAGCAGTTACCATTTCATACTCCAGGAGATCTTCCCGACCCAGGGATCAAACGTCTGTCTCTTGGATCTCCTGCATTGGCAGGTGGATTTTCATGAATGCTGTACATGAGTATGTATCATTTTGCAATCAAACGAGATAAATGTATTTTCCTAAAACTACTAACTTTTTAACACTGCAATGACAAAACGTAAAAATGTTAGCAATTAATTTCCAGTTGGGTTGACCATTTCTTTCATATTAAATTCTGTCAGATAATCTGGAAGGTTTCCTTCAGTATCATCCATGTGCTTGGTCCACATAGGAAAGGAATAGGTAGAAATAAGGTCCAACTTAGAAAAAAGAGAGAAAAAGACCCATAAAAAGTTCCCTTCCTTCCAAGAATTTACTACCTGCTGGGATACACAGAAGTGATCTCTGTAAGCCTTCATTTCCTTATCCATCAAATGTAGAGTTTAAGGGAGGGTTGGAAATAACA
This sequence comes from Neotragus moschatus, assembly GCA_006410615.1. NCBI lineage: Eukaryota > Metazoa > Chordata > Mammalia > Artiodactyla > Bovidae > Neotragus > Neotragus moschatus. The sequence continues at coordinate 3,792,103 of SJYA01002183.1, forward strand.
TGGGCTTCCCTGGTAGCTCAGCTGGTAAAGAATCTGCCTGCAACGCAAGAGACCCTGGTTCAATTCCTGAGTTGGGAAGATCCCCAGGAGAAGGGATAGGCTTGCGGTATAGGGGCCAGACACATAGTAGCTCTTAATGATTGTTGCTTCTGTTACTCGGTGAGCTCCAGAGCATCTGTCAGGGCTGACAAAGAAAAGGAACCTTGCCTTGACAGGTGAGAGAGGCGAAGCAAGGCATTCCAGCAAACAACAGACACAACCTTTATCCAGGGAAAGAGGGACGTGGAGACCAGGCTGAGACTGGCCTGCCAGGAGCATGTGACCCCTCCAGATGGGCTGTGAAGGAGAGACAGACATGGCATTGGATGGGCAAGGTTAAGGCTCAGTAGAAAAGCCCTTGAATGCCCATTTGCATTGGCATATATTTAGTGTTTCTAGTTTAATTTTTCCTAAGCATCTATTAGGGCTTCCCAGGCGGCGCTGGTGGCAAAGAACCCGCCTGCCAATGCAGGAGACTTCAGAGACACAAGTTTAACCCCTGGGTTGGGAAGATCTCCTGGAGGAGGGCATGGCAACTCACTCTAGTATTGTTGCCTGGAGGATCCCATGGACAGAGGAGCCTGGTGAGCTACAGTCCATAGGGTCACAAAGAGTCGGACATGACTGAAGCCACTCAGCACACACGCAAGCATCTATTGATCACCTTCTGGTTAAAAGGCAGATACAGAAAGAGAAGTGAAGTGTATTACCTGCTGCCAAGAAGCTAACCCTCCAGAGTGGAAATTGTATTTCGGGGCGGGGGGTGGAGGGTGGACAAAACCTACTCTGAGAGAACTGTATCTGACGGTGATTTGATGCACAGGCTGGATTGAAAGAAAACGGGCTAGAAGCATGGTGAATCCCATGTTCCATTCTCATAGCTTTGTTAGAATTCTAGTTCCTTCCCTGAGAGAAAATTCTAGTGGCACTCACTTGTACCCTCTCTCTCCAGCCCTTCCCATGTTTATGAAGCCATTCTGGCTATATCTGCATTTCATTTATTTTTGTGTACTTAGTGCCTGGTATACGTGGTCAGTCATTATTAGTTGAGTACATAACAAAATGAAAGAATACAGAATGTGTGTCCTGTAATATATAGCGTACACCATATTAATGCTATGTTAATGCTATATAATACTTTCCTGAATAATATACAAACAACCAAAAGATATTCTTTGTGGCCTGAAATGTTTAATCATAGGAAAAGGGAGTGGTTTTATAGGAAGTGAGACTGTCAGTATGAACAAAATTTTTCCTTAGTTTTCAGCCCCCTACTCCTTTTCCCTCTGCTATTGACACGCATTGGTTTGGGGCACACCAGAGCCCCCTGCACCCCCGTGCTGGAGGAAATTTACCAGATAAGGCAGTTCACACAAAAGTAATGGAGCTTAAGTCATTTACCCTTACCGGAAGTCTTTGTCTTATAAAAGAAGATTGAAAAGGGAAGATTTCAAGGGGTGGAATTTCAGACCCCCTGATACTTAGAAGAGAGAGCTTTTTGAGTAAGAAAGTGCCTCCTGAGAGGTCCTCACTCCCCACGAAGTGGCTGACAGTGAGGGAAGGTGATGATGGAACCTTCCTTCAGCTCATGGGGAACCTATTTTTTTAAGTGCCTATGTCCGGTTCTGCCAACTTTTCTCTGGGGAGTCAGCAATAATTATATGGCAGAGGAAATCAGCGTGGAAAATTTTTATTCACTTATGAACTGAGGGTGTTATTCTGAGCTACACATTCTTTGATACAAAATTGAGTGTCTTTAAGTCATCTCGTTGTATATGTTAACTAAAATTGACAAATTGGTCTCTTTTAAACTTTCAAATTTTGCTTCCCACCCCTGCAAAAAAAAAAGAATCACTTAAAAAACCAATTACATTGAAATATGCCTTTAAAGATTATAGACAAATGGCTTGAAGGTTAATGAAAATGAACCAATAGACATGGAATGGTAATAAACCAGAACTTCTATTTGTTGCAAACACTGAATTTTAGAGTGAAATATTGTTTTAGAGATTAAAAAAGCTCTCTTAATATATGACCTGTTTACTATTACAGCTTTGGTTCTTTAGTTTATGTATGATCAAAACAGAAATAGTCCAGGTAAATGAAAACTTCTGCTTAAATGCTTGGTGAATGAATTAGTATGTGATTAATTTTCTTCAAATGGCAGTGACAGTTAAAAGAAAGTGATTGCAGGAAAGGATAAAAGGTTTCCTGGTTTGAGTATTTTTCCGTGCTTCTGGCAGCAAGTTTGCAATAAAAAGAATGATTTTTATGAGAATGTGATTATTCACAGCAAGACTAGAGTTGGTGTCACTATGAAAAATTCTTCTTTAGTAGATACTCTCAGCAGGAATAATAGATCTAAAAGAAAGGCAACAGGAATTACAAAGAACACTGTGGCCAATGACAAATTAAGTTTGCAAAATGATGGGCAAACCCATTGAAAACTGAGAAATCAGTTCAGCAGTAAATCAAAGACTTATTCTTAAGAGTAGTCCTGACAGTCAAAAGAATGACATTTATATTAGACATGTGCTGAGTTTTCTTTTTTTCAAGGCTCTGAATTATTATTTTGTACATTGTCAGCCTTTACTGTTTTTACTACTTGATTTTAAATTACATCATACAATTAAAAATATGATATTTTAATGAAAAACTATGTAATACAATTTGACATATTATGAAACATTGATGCACTACCCTATTTTGTATTTGAAGGTATATAACATAACATTTGGGCAAACTCTGGGAAATGGTGATGGACAGGGAGGCCTAGCGTGCTGCGATTCATGGGGTTGCAAAGAGTCGGACACGACTGAGTAACTGAAGTGAACATTTTCACTGATTTCTCTGCAGATTTGTAAAATGCCACATCTTCTTGTATTAGCTGAACTATAAATGAAGCTATTATATTTGGGCCAAAGCTTTCTGTGTATAGTGTCATGCGGTAAGGGTACAGAATGCACCGAAATGTATTTTGTGCTATTGCTCAAAACATAATCAATAAAAGATGGATCTTATAGCATTAAATTATTAGGCACTCACCATATACCTTTTCACTTGGTGCTTTTTATTCACTGTATTTTTTAATTTACCGTATTTTTTTAAAGAAAGGAAAATTATGTGTTGATATCATTTGATCAAATGTAATAACATGCCATAATTATCAATTAAATGAATTCATTACTTTCAGAGACACAATGGTGAACAATTTCAGATAAGCCCATTTCATTTAAAAAACTTATCTTCAGGCCTGTCTGGCTTTGATTAGTAAGCCTTCTTTTCCTCACCCTCAGGTGGAGGGTGTGAATAAAGACAAATATATTTAGTATGACCATGTGGTAAAGAAGGTATTCATAGTTAGAAAGAAGGAACTCCAAGCAGAGTGAAACTGACAGATTTATTAACACTGTACCACTCGCTAAGAAGAAACCAGCTTCATGGAACTCCTTTGGGATTCTTGGAGAAGTGTGTTGTGGTGGTGGTATCATGCCATCTCACTTTTAATGAGCACATTTTTAAAGCAATTAATACTATAAGAAGATATTACAAATCTGAAAACATGTTCTCTTCTCTTTATTAATAAGAAGCTTGATAGCCCTATAATTTTTATTTAGTGATCTTAAATATTTAGTATAACCTTGTACATATATGAAAACATAGCGTAAGCACTTCATCTTCTGCTTTAACATGCCATCTTCACATACTTTTCAGTTTTATCCTCTAAATGTTTTATGAATATTCAGCTAAACAGAATGAGATTGAAATAGCTAATGTCTTGCCTTTGCGGAAACTGCTGTAATTCAAGTCTTGGGTTTTAAACACAGGTACTAGAGATATTCTAGAAAAATATCTCTTTTGTTTAGATAATCCCTGCAGGATATTGTAACTTTAAATGTATTAAAATATTGTTTCTCGAAGAAACAATAATTAAAAACAGCATATGTCTCTACAAGTGGCATCTTATTACCAGATCTCAAAAATTGATGTTAAAATACCTCTTACCTAGTTTGAGATTTGAAATTGGTTTTTTTTTTTCCCCCTATTGGCTTCTATATTTGTGTCATCCTATTCCTATCAAAACAGAACAGGATATTTAAATATTGACTTATTTACATGTGTTGGCACTGATGCTGTGCTGAGTAGATAGTTTTAAAGTGGGAATGTAAAGATAAATTTGTCCAGCTGTATTTTAATTCCTTAACTTGTGTTCCCCAAACTGTCTAACAGAATGAGGCAGATTTCAAAAACTCCCTTTGTTCTTCATCTCCTGTGCTGGAGCCATGGGTAATCTGCAACCTTTTCTTTTGCAAGGAAGCATTGTGTGGGAAAGCAAGGGCAGTCCACAGGTCACAAGGTGCACCCCAGACAGACATGATGGGTCCTGCTGCTGAGACCAGAGTAACAGAGCTGCACCCCCACACCCTTCTTTCCAGGTGGCCCATGCCACAGGCATGCCGCCAGTCCACAGTGACAGGCACAGGGGCACAGCAGTGCTGGGACCTTCCGTTGCATCCATTTGAAAGTGTACTGCGGGTTTGGACACAGCTTTAGGAAGCACACTACAAGCACGTGACTTAGACTTACTATTTAGATTAGGGAGTCTAAATACATAGCGCGCTAATTGAACAGCCTCTTTTATGCAGAGCAAAACATCCCAGTAAAATCCAGGTTTCTGCACATTTACTGACGGACAGAATTTCTTTCTTTCCTGTTTTAAGCAAAGTGTATCATTGATTTATGGTGCTGCGTTAGTTTCAGGTGTGCATCTAAGTGATTCAGTTATACATATATTTTTTTCAGGTTCTCTTCCATTATAGGTTGTTACAAGATATTGAATACAGTTCCCTGTGCTATGCCGTACAGACAGAATTTCTTTACCACAGAACTCGAGGAGCTGAATCTAATTGTCAGTGAACTGGGAGCAGGACTCTTCACATCTTTGCCATCAATTAGTTTGCTTCTGGACCACCCCTCCCCCCTCCATAGAACTTCCAAGTCACAGAAAATCTCTAGGGTTGACCCATATTACCTTATTTTTCCAAGAAAATTATACAGATATCTAGGCAGTTGGGAGTTATTTCCAAAAGCCGCATGAGAATCACTCCCTTAAAAACCTCTGTCACTCAAATATAGGTCACCCGGTAATGCCATCTGTACAACTTGGATTTTTGATTAGAAAGAGGGTAGTGTGAGCAGATCCACAGGGAGAATCTTTTGTTTTTTCTTTTAATTTTTCAAAGCACTGTTAATCACTTGCCTTCCAGACAACTTATGTGAGTGTGTGCCATGTGTGGTAGTCGCTTCAGTTGTGCCTGACTCTTTGTGACCCCATGGACTGTGACCCCATGGAGCCCACCAGGCTCCTCTGTCCATGGAATTCTCCAGACAAGAATACTGGAGTGGGTTGCATTTCCTCCTCCGGGGGATCTTCCCCACCCAGGGATCAAACCCACATCTCTTGTGTCTCCTGCATTAGCAGGCAGGTTCTTTAGCACTAGCACTACCTGGGAACCCCATTTGAGTGAGTTGTCTCTAAAGGCACTAGAAATACTCCTGTACTCCATATATTACAGTTTTCATATTTAGGAATAAAAGGAAAACGTTCTGGTAACTTGCAGATGTCTAAGGTGTCAAGCTAGTTATCTTATTGTTTGGTGGAGAGGTCAGAGTAGTGGATGTCATTGCTTGATGACAGAAGGGGACAGAGAACCCGGCCACCGTGTCCCTGGCCAACTCCAGCAAGTCTCAGTAGGCTTACTGATGCACGGACACAATGGAAATAGCTCCTTCTCTGGGGATGCTTTTTCTTTCCATTTTTACTTCATAAAGGAAGGTATTGAAACAATTAGTCGGCAGTATGGTGTTCGTTTTCTCATGGTAAATTTGGAAAATGGAGCAAATATCGCTTCAGTCAGCAGAATCAGGGCTTATATAACTCAACTTCTCCCAAGACATGTTTGTAACATTTTTATATTGTTCCCTTTCATAACGTGCAGACTGCCTCCAAGTCTTCAAGTCTGTTTATGCAAAGCCTGCAGGTTTACTTGGAGTTTATGTTTCTAGTGTCAGGTTCAGGGGTATAAACGCCTCAGCATCCTGACTGTGATGTCACTGTGTTTGGCACAGAGAATAAGACCCATTGTAACTGTCTTAATTCTTTTCATTAATTTTCCTAAATGAACGTGAATGGCATGGTGTGTTTTTACATAATTATGGCACAAGTGAGAGGCTTGAGGGAAAAGTCCAACCACTACGGTATCAAAGCAGAATAAATATTTGCAGAAAAATTCTGCCATAACTTAATATTTTGCATATGAGCCCCTGTACAAAATCTGAGTTATTCCCGGAGCTCAGTCCAAAAGAACATGTCTGTGGCCCAGCCCTGGAAGGCCAGAGATGATGATGGATCGGAAAAAGGTCAGCTTGAGTTGCAGTGCCAAGAATAATGACAGAAAGAACCAAAAAGGCAGAATAACAGTGCAACCAGAGTTCTGAGGGAGACCATGCTTTTGCTGCATGGCCGTGAGATAGGACCCCCTGTGGCTTTCTTCCTGCTCCCAACACTGGACCTGGTATTCAGCTGCTTCATGGGTTGGCAGTTTTCCCCAGCCGTGCATGTCAGCATTTTATAATCCAGCCCCACAAGTGCTGAGATGTCTGTAAACTGAGGGCTCAGAGTCACTGAAGCTTGCTGATTTTATTGATTTTACTGCTCTGTGAGAAGCACAAGCCATGGAACATAAAGGGAAGCCAGACAAGGCTGAACTTTGGGCGTTGGGTTTGTGGTGTTTATCTGAAGGATGCTTGCTCATAGGAGCCGTTTCAGGTACAATAGAGCTTGCAGGCCGGTGCCTGCGGACTCAGCATCATGCTTCCCTGACGGTCGCCACCTGCTCTCATTCAACTCTGCTGTGACTGTGACCGAGTCCTTGTTCCCAGGCTTTGCACCTTCTAGTAGGACATGTGACAAAGTCATGCTAATACCTATGTTCTCATCTAGCCTTGTGCTCTGCCCCCTCCACCGTTGTAAAGACCAAGTTTCCATGATGGCTTTCCTCCTGGGACAACTTCTCTCTGAAGTGCCAATCATTTGGAGGCCAAGAGGAGAGATGAAGGGGTGGGGCTTGAACTGAGGATGGAGCTTGAACCTCCGAGCTCTGGGCCAGAAGAGGGGCAGTGGTGATAAATGCTGGACCCCCAGGGGGGCATGGGGCAGACAGAGGTGAGGATACATCCTGGAGCAGGAATCCCATCCCGTAAACATTAAACAGCTGACAAGCCAGCAGGGGCCTAGGTTGTGGAGTGGGCCTTTGTCTAAATTATGCAAAAGCCAGGGATCCTAGGGAGAAATAATGCTTGGGGATCAAAGGCCTGTATAGTGTCTCAGCACTGAGGTTACTTAGCTTTTCTGAGTCTTCATTTATTTGCAGCCGTAAAATAGGCTGTAACCTTAAATACTATTTTGTGTTCAACGTAAGTAAGTATCAGTAATTCAGCTCAATAAAGGAGTCTGTGTGAGTAGGAACAACCATGGGCCTGCCTCTGCAGGTGTGCTAAGTCACTTCAGTCATGTCTGACTCTTTGTGACCCCATGGACTATCCCACCAGGCTCTTCTGTGCACGGGATCCCCAGGCAAGAATACTGGAGTGGATTGCCATGCCCTTCTCCAGGGAATCTTCCCGAGCCAGGGAACAAAACTGCCTCACTTATGTCTCTTCCAAAACCTGTGGAGTTCTTTCAGTCAGTTCAGTTCAGTTGCTCAGTCGTGTACCACCACACAAATATAGAAAACAGCTCTTATTGGAGTTGTTATCCATCCCTTCAAGGGAAGGAAAAATCCATTCTCCCTAGGATATAGACTGTCAAGACAGGATACCTTTGTAATCCAGTGTCAGTGGGTGGTGTATTCCTGGTGCTTTAGGACTTCTGGAAAGGGAGGGACTGAGCTCAGGGTGAGAACAGTGGGCCCAATGTGTTAGCAATGTCTAATTCAGTAATAATTATGAAATTTACCTAGTGAAGGAGAACCACAACTTAGCCTAGCACTGGCTTGACTCTTAGAAGCTCTTTGAGGGATGTGGGTATATGTTAAAACTGGTTAAATAAAAATGTTAATTATACACTCCTCTAGTATTGACCTGACATGATGTAAACCTTTATACAAAAACATTGATATTGACATCCCTTTGGAAAGCCAAGAACAACAAATAGTTCTCTGCTTATCTCTTGATCCTTTTCAGCCCCGCATCAGTATCTGTACTTCGGGGGTTAAAAGAAACTGTTTAAGATCTTTCCTTCCTACCCCTGAGACCTGCTGATTAACTGCACAGAGTCCCTTTGCATCTGTGGGGTATTTTCTAGAGAGAAGGATGGCTGGCCTCCAAAAGGTCACCTTCCCCCACCCTCACACTACAGCCATTGAGAAGTAGAGGACCAGCATTGACAGTCCCTGTCACTTGCTGGTCCATGTAACTCTTCCCCATTGGCCTCAGGGCCTTTACACTTGCTCTTTCCCTGGCCTGTAAAGCTGCTTCCCCAGACACTCGCTCAGCGTTGCACATTCCCCTTGCCTGCCGTATTGTTTCTCCTTGACACTTATCACTGTAACAGAGTATACATTTTGCATGTTTTCTTGTTTGGATATCTCTCCCAACTGGAATGTTAGTTCCAAGATGGTAAGGATTTTTGTGTTAAGTGATGTGTCCTTAGCATCTACAGCAATACCCAGAACAGGTATTCCTTAATAAATAATCAAACACAATAATAAATAAATGATCACCTTTTTAACCCAAGCACCCATTAGCCACTTTGGATCCATGTTGAGTGCAGAGTCTATCAGGCGACAAGGAAATACTTCACACCCCTACATGAGACCCCAAGCCTGACACCCATGTGTGTTTGGGGTCCCTTAGGTGTCTCAAGCCTCAGCAGGCCAGAATAATGCCTGACCAATTAATTAATTAACACTAAATTGGTTGAACTGGCCATGGGAGGCCCCTATGTGGATGCTACCCCAAGACTTGTATTCAGTAACGGCTTGAATTCCTTAAAATCTTATACTTTTTGAAAGTTTATTTCAATTACATTTTCAGCACATTCAGTCTTTTGGGAATATAAATTATTTTCTCATGAAATTATATATATTCTTCACTCTGTGTATTAAGCATCTAATTAGGGCTTGTAGGCATAGATTTTGGCACCTGAAAATATAGAAAGCTTCCATTATTGTCTTCTGTGTCTATAGCCTCTTGCAGTGGGGCTTTAAACTTTGTTGCTGTTGTTGTTTCAGAGGTTTCATTTCTTCTCCTATCCCTCAGTTACCTAATTGTCTGGGTTTAGAATAGATTTGCAAATGAAAAGCAACAAAATTCAGAAAGCAAAAATAGAAACCTCAAATTAGGCTCTTAGGAAAACAGGCAAAAAGCTGGATGGCTTCTGAAGTGAAAGAAGGGAAGCCTTATCACTATGGAGGAGACAATTTCAGGATATCAGAATGCAGAGAACTGCAGTTTTCTAATTTAACAGTAAGTACACCGAGTACAAGTTCACACATTACAGGGCTCAGCTGAGAAATGAAATGATATTTCAGCATCTTAATAGTCTCCATTCTTTGAGGAATTCGTTTTTTATGGGTAAGCATCAAAATAGTAATATTATAGTTTCTCATTAAAAAAATTTTTTTTAAATACACAGCTTATTTTCCAAGACATTTATACCATTNCCCAAATTATGCATTTGGAGGAATCGGGGTGAGTAGGCTCCCTCAATAGAAGAGAGGATTTCTGTAACTAGAAAAAGGGATGTCGGGAGTGCAGAAACGATAGATGTCCCCTACAGTGCTAAATATTTGTTAAATGGTATGTGAAAAATTGCTTAGTACACATAAAGCTTGAGGGAGGTATTAGAGTAGTTTTAAATGTTTATTGTTTATGAAGTTGGCGAGACTCACTGGTAAGGAAGTAGTTCCTTTGCTTTTAAATCCACAGGTCTGCTTGGTCCAGCCAAGAGGGAAGCCTGGTTGCAGCTGAGGGCTGAAATTGAAGCCCTGACAGACTCCTGGTTGACACTGGCTCTGAAAGCCCTCACGCTCATTCACTCCCGGTAAGTTGTCCCTAAGTCGCTTCGTAGGGCCTCTGCCTGAAGACAGGCTTTGCTTGTTCATTTTGGAGACTTATTTTTCAACTGTCTTTTTTTTCTTTCTGTTCTCATAGAACGAACTGTGTGAATATTTTAGTAACAACTACTCAGCTTATCCCAGCATTGGCGAAAGTCTTGCTATATGGTTTAGGAATTGTATTTCCAATAGAAAATATTTACAGTGCAACTAAAATAGGTAAGCTACTTTTTAATCATTTCTATAACAGTCAACCTTTTGCTTTCAGGCTAGTAAAAATGAAAGGCAATAAATAGGATTTAATTTACAGGATTCTAAATATCAGAAAACTGGAATAAAGTTTAAACCAATTTTATTGTCAAAATTGCCTTTAGATATCAAGATAAATATAAAGTGTAATCCATGTAGCTGAACTCAGAAAATTTTACTTCACTGGCTCACATTAAAACTTATGCATTTTACTACAGTCAACTTAGTATCATTTTTAGATTATTGTCTTATTTTTATTCTCTTAGGCAGCATCAACAAAAATTATTTTATAAGCTAAAACAAGTAGTTATATAGAAATATACAAAGCAGAAATAACTAATAGCTTTATTTAGGCAACTCCAATATATTATTATTACTGGAACTATTTTTCTTTTTTTTTTTTTGCTTTAATTTAACATGTGTAACTGATTAAATTCTCATTTTTTTTATGGGGATCAAAAAATTAGATTCTTGCGAAAAGAAAATGTAGTTAGGAAAGATTACTGTGAAATTTACTTAAAATATCAACCAAGACAAAACAAAAGTAGGAATTAAAAGAAGACATGGCTCTTGTTCTTAGGGAATTCACTGTCTAACAGAGGAAACAGACAACAAAATAACTATAATATGACAAAGTATTCAATGGTATATAAATGAACATTTATCAAGTATTTACTAGGTGCCCAGAATTGTACTAAACATTTTACATATTAAAGTCCATCTTTGCAACCTTTTCATTTTACAACTAAGGAAGCTAAATCTCAGAGATGTAAGTAAGTCAGTTTAAGTTAATAGCTAGTAAAGTTGAGGGTTAGAGTAGATCTCTGAGTCTACAGTCCAGCAGACCATTCCACACGCTGAGGGATCCTACCAAGTAAATACCCACGTGTGCACTTCATTGAGGGAGCATTCAGTCCCATTCAGAAGGAGGCAGAAGGGCAAGTGTCAGGGAAAGTTAAAGGGAAGGTATAACATTTGAGCTGAGTATAGAAGGGTATATAAGAGTTTATATATAGGTAGTTTATATAGGCTGATGGCTAGTGAGAACAAACCAACAGAGAAATTAAAATGTATTCCCTGCTGAGGGACTTGAATTTTCCTGGGTGATTAATATGCAATATTCATGGATAGCTGGCAAGGTAGATTTGGGTTTTAAGTGACCTTATATGTTGCTATCAGAGAAGGCAATGGCACCCCACTCCAGTACTCTTGCCTGGAAAATCCCATGGAAGGAGGAGCCTAGAAGGCTGCAAGTCCATGGAGTCTCTGAGGGTCGGACACAACTGAGCGACTTCACTTTCACTTTTGACTTTCATGCATTAGAGAAGGAAATGGCAACCCACTCCAGTGTTCTTGCCTTGAGAATCCCAGGAACGGGGGACCCTGGTGGGCTGCCATCTCTGGGGTCGCACAGAGTCGGACACGACTGAAGCGACTTAGCAGCAGCAGCAGCAGCATATGTTGCTATGATGAGGTGAATGTTATATAATTGAGTCCCTAGGGACAGAGGAGGAGTGTCCTGGTAAGTGGGAAGAAGGTTGTTTCTGGCTAAACAGAAAGGGGCAAAACAGACTATCTCTGATTTGTTCTTCTCTTCAAAGAATTTACTAAACTATCACTAAAAAATTACTTGTTTAGTTATTTGTTCATAGTCTCCTTGATAACTGAGTCTGTCTGTATCATTCATCATTGTAGCCATAGGACCTAGCACATAGTAGGTACTCAGTGTTGAATGAAATGGATGAATATGTGGTTGTTTATTCAGAAGAAGGCTGACAATAGAGGTTTCTTTTAGGCGACTGGATCAGTATTGACACTATTAGCTGATGGGGAATTCAGGTTTGATGACAAAAATAAGAGTTTGATCCTACTTATGTGAGTTTGGAGAACCTGTAGGATATTCAAATAACCCTATAAAGTTGGAAATAGTTGGAGTTTGAGGATGACTGCTGCCTCCTGAGAAAGGCCAAGAACAGAAAACTAGAAGACCCTTACAAAACAAAGAATTCCTTGTAGCCTGATATACCCAGAATTTTTACATGTTCTCACATAAATTAGTAATCAGTTTCCATTAACTCAGGTCTTTATCTGTATCAATTAAGAGAAATCATGTTTTGTGAACAGGGATCCAAGATCAGGTTTCATTGGCATATGAAAGAAAGAACATATTCCAAACAAGCATATAATATACAAGGGATAGTACTTAACTTCCTATAAGGAAAGGAATAGTAGTATATTAAATGTTCTGCAAGTTGAAGTTTAATCTCAAATAATCTGAAAATGTGAGGATAATAGGAAATTATAATAACAAGAAAGTATTTTTAATGGCCGTATTGTTTGCAATATTGGAATTTTTTTCAATATAGGTTAAAAATTCAGTTTAAATACTGTACAGTGGTAGGAATGATCTCAAAACCAGTGGTAGAATCACGTTCCTGTGGGTTTTTTTTAGTAATAAAAATAGAGATTGAAACTCCTGTTAATTATTGCTAATCTTGCCATCAAATGAGATGTAATATGGGGATCAGTGCAGAAAAAAACAGGGATTTTTTCCTGTAGGCAAAATGGCAAAATCAGAGAAGGAAAGGGACTGGTCTGTCATTCAGCAGGGAGCTGTGATGTTCTTTCAGACAAAATGGATTCATCAAAATCAAAATTCCATGTAAGACCTCAAATTAACCTCTAAATGTGAGCTTCAGTTTATTCTTATTGTGTATTCACAATGAACCTTATTAGGAAGATAGTATTTGAGTGAGAATTTTTCCATCACAGCTTTATTTTAAAGTCACATTGAGTTTACCTTCCTTTTCCCGTGAAGAGGAAACTTTACAAAAACATGCAAACATTTCGCTCTAAGGGGGAAAAGAAAGTTTCATGACATCCAACTGTTCAGTTGTATATTTTTTTGCAGTGAAAACCAGCCTTTGTATTTGTTTCTCCAAGGGATTTAATATTTCACAGGTTAGTGAGCAACTACAGAAGCATTGAAATGACATCTTTGAATAAGGCTGGCTCCATTTCATTCTGTCAGATGCAAACTAGAGATTTTAGTGCAAAATACAAATATAAAGCAGACATTTGTTTAAGCAAACAAGCAATTTGTTCGTGTGTATATCTGATCCTTATTTGAAAGAGGTACAGATCCCGCTCAGCATTCACATCTGAAAACTATAAACTGTCCCATTGTCTATTAAAATGACCTTATTGGCAGCCCTGGACTTGGAACCCTAGTTCCTGTTCTGTGAAGCAACAATGACTGCATTAACCACAGGGATGTGCTGACAGCGTAGCTGCCACTGGAGCCCAAACCAAGCCTTGACATGGGAAAGATAATAGACAGATAAAGGTATCCTGTTACCTGTATCCCACTTTTCCTCTAGGAAATTGCTTTACTGAACATTAGATGCCTGGGTCAGGCAAGCATGCTCTTGCAGGTATTGTAGCATGGGTCAGGCAAGCATGCTCTGGTAAGGCCCCAAATTACATGACATTCATTTCAGAAACAGTTTTCCAAGAATATTTCCAGTCAAAACATTTGGCCTCAGAAGTGTCTTTCATTCAAAGAAGTATTCCAACCTGAAAATGAAGGGATAAACTAAGTCCGGTGTTTGATTTCTCTTGCCATAACAAAACCAACCCTTCAGTTTTGTTCATCCTTCTCAATAGCCTTTCAATCAGATATTAGATTCAGTGTTTGATAGATCGTGAAATATTTTTTAAATCAAGTTAAAATATATTGGCAGAATTGCATGATTTTGTTTAGTCTCAGAGGGAGCAAAGTACTACTACAAAACAATACTTTCTCTACCAAATTTATACTGTAAATGACCAGATCCTACTTTTTAATAAATGAGTCTTAGAGGAAAAAGTACTAAAACTGTCAATTTCCCAGGGACAGGATACCACATGGGTAATTCATTTACAGTTTTTGCTGTATTGTGCTGTTCTGCATACTCCCCAAATAGCATGTAAAAGCATGCTTTTCCTAGTTCACACAAGTATGATAGAGTTGGATCAGAAGCATAAAGACAGCATTCTATATAAAAAGTTTAAGTCCTAGAGTGCTGACTTACCAAGTTTACATTTTTTTATAATTTACTTTTGTTCATTAGGAAAGGAAAGCTGTTTTGAGAGAATAATTCAGAGGTTTGGAAGAAAAGTGGTGTATGTTGTCATAGGAGATGGTGTGGAAGAGGAACAAGGGGCAAAAAAGGTGAGTGTTCCTCATTGGCGTTTCTTGTGCCCTTTAATTTTTCTTAGTCCTCAAAATTATGAGCTGGATCATTTAAACACATTCCATTTCTCTGAAACAGACTGTGAATGCGTTCAGAACTGTAAGCACTGATCTAGAGCAGAGTAGAATTAAATCCTTATTGAAATAATCTTTTTGAAGAGTGATATTCACAAGCTCAGGGGTCATGGATGGTTCATCTTCACAGAGTGTGGACTTGGGAAACAAAAAAGGCTCAGCTCTGCATCTGTCACCTGGAATAGGGACATCATACATGCCTGCTAACGCCAGCATGCCCCTTTCTGCACCCATGGCAGACATCACCAAGTGATTAAACCATTGTTACCTAAGCCTGGATGCAGCCTAAGAACCTTCTAAACATCAATCAGAGAATCTTGTAAACATCAGTTCAGAAAGACTCTACCAGCTGATCAGAGCTAAGATTCAAAATTTTTCTTCCCTAGAGTATAGTACCTTCTTTTGATCACAAGATCAGTGAATTGCCCCTTTGGGGATGCTCAGGAAGGAGGAAAGAAGCAGACCCAACTATTAGGTCTCTTGACTCAGTTTACTCATCATATTTCTTTCTATTTTTCTGCATCCCTGCAAGTATAATTCTGTCATTCCCTTTAGCAAAAGCTTTCTCATGAATGTCCTTCATCACATTTTAAAAAAGGGGAAGGAGGGGGAACCACATTCCTTAGCCAGGCTTTCAGGGTCTACCCAACCTGGTAACAACCTACCTTTCAGTCTCCTCTACTCTTGTACCTTACACTGTAGGCATATTGGTGTGCTTACCTTCCTTTGGCCACGCCTAGGACCTCCCCCGCTGCTGTTGCTCCTTTCCCCGGGGCCCGAATGTCACTGTCTTCCTCATTTTTTCAAAATCCAGTTTATATAGCACCTTTTCTGTTTCTCTTGTTTGTAAGAACTCAGTTATAAGTAGCACCACTTATTCTATAATTGGAAAAAGTGAACAAAGTGAAAATATTAGTCACTCAGTCATGTCCAACTCTGCAACCCCATGGACTGTAGGCCCACCAGGCTCCTCTATCTATGGAGTTCTCCAGGCAAGAATACTGGAGTGGGTAGCCATTCCCTTCTCCAGGGGATATGCCTGACCCAGAGATCAAACCCAAGTCTCCAGCATTGCAGGAAGACTCTATACCATCTGAATCACTAGGGAAGTCCTTAATTGAAGAAGCTATGGGAAATAACTTGGATTCTTGAGCCAGACAGCCTGCATTTGAATTACAGCTCTGTCATTTACCAGCTCTGAACAGGTTACTTTACACTTCTCTTTCTTTATCCATACATAGGGATAACAGTAGCACCTAGTTTGTTGGGCTATTTTAAGGTTTAGATTTAGTTAACACATTATTGACTGTGGGACTTTTGCAGAAACTAGCAACCATGGCAGTTTGTTACGTAAGTGAATAACGAAACACTCTGGTCAATAACATTCAACTAACAAGAGAGATATTGATATATGTCTCTGGTAAATAAGTTGTTAAAATATAAAACAGAGCCTGATACCTATGAAGTGTGCAACAAGTGGCAGCCATTATTATCAACTATTTGTGTATGTGCCTGTCTCACCAGTTAAGTATGAGCTCCTGAGAGGTAGGAATCTTATATTTTGATTGATTTTTGTTTGGCCCTCAGCCTTCATTTCTTTTTTACAACTCCCTAAATCTTGGCACAATCATGTTCTAATATTTCTTAAATTGAAGAGCATTAAATATTTTGAGATTAACCAATTGGATAATCTTTTCATCTCTTGCCCAGACCCTCACTCATAGAAATGACAATATATTTCCATAAAGGAGGCAAGCTCTTCTGGAATATTCCAGTATAACCCAGAAATGGCACCACACCATAGATGCAGTATGGCACATGGCCAGCCTCTTTAGAGTCCAAAACTGGTAAATTCACCTTCAGTAACCCTGAATTCCAGTAAAAGCATAGGAAGTATAAGTCGCTTAGTTATGTCTGACTCTTTGTGATCCCATGGACTGTAGTCTGCCAGGCTCTTCTGTGGAATTCTCCAGGCAAGAATATTGGAGTGAATTGCCATGACCTTCTCCAGGGGATCTTCCTGACCCAAGGATTGAACCCACGTCTCCTGCATTGCAGGCTGATTCTTTACCGTCTGAGCTACCAGGAGAGCCCATCAAAGCATAGAAACTGACCCTAATTCTGTAAATGATAGATTATTTCTCTTATATTCATAGATACACCATATGTTCAGGATTACAGTTTCCCCAAGTGTGATCAGCACTGGTGGAAACCCACCCACACTTTTTAAAAACTTGATTCTAAGCAGTATTTGCCATCTAAGCACTCACTCTGCATTCAGGCTTCACCAATGGCCATTGTCATTAGGTACATCTGTTAATCCTCTGGGCTGTCTTCATAAAAAGAAATCTTTCCCAGACTAAATAAAGTGCCCAAAACTCAACCCTGGAGAGTTAAAGAGAATATTTGGTGCAAATCCAGACTCAAGTCTTTTTCCTGAGAAAGCCTCTGTAATCCCCTGCCATTTCTAGACAGGACCTCCTAGTGGCGATGGGAACATGGAATAGTTTTGCACCTCTGAGCATCATAGAGTTGAAGAGCAGAATTGCATGCCAGGATGGCCCAGGGCCAAGGTGTGAATGTGCCCTCCAGGCTGGTCCTTCTCCATCTGGTATTCAGCAAAATATTTTAGAGAAGCCAAAATGTGGCTTTCTAGCTTGTGGTAGACAGAAGAATGTTTATGAAAGTGATGACTTAATATTAAAAAAAGAAAAAAAAGACACAAGTCAAGTCTTTGGTCCCCAATCAAGGATTCTGTAGACCAGTTTCTTCCTAAGCCTTTCTGAGAAGTTTTCTTTCTTAGATATTTGTGTGGGTGAATACAACATGGAGAAAGAAAAGGAATTACTGGTTTGATGTTAGAATTGAAAGTAGAAACAGTACTAAGAGTATTTGTTCCCTCTAAAGAGCAGTTAAAATTGTTTCCAGTGTTTATCCCTTGGACATATTGTTCTTTTTATTCAGGACAAACACACACCTGTACCAAAAAAAAAAAGTTAGACAACTGCTTACAAAGAACATCCTCTTTAAATTGTTTGACCGTGAATGAGAAGTTGTAGCTTCAACTTTGTTTTAGCTTCTTGGGATAAGTGTTTGTGATCAGTGCAGTACTCTGTTACAAAGGAACTCTGCACTTTGAGACCTACCAGCTTGGAAACTCTAATGCAACTGTAACCTGGAGTTGTAAGATCTTTATGTGTGTTTGTAAATTGTACAGATTTTTCAGAAATATTCAGATTCCTAAAAATTGCACCTGTGATTCAGATGTCACAGGAAGGGTGAATACTTTGGCCAAGATCACACTGTTTGAAAGCTACCAAAGTAAGATATGAAGCCAATTGTAGCTTTGAAATTCAGCCCAAAGTTCCTTCAAATTATAAACTTCATTTAGATATCTTAAATATGATTTGATTTACAAAAAATAATTTTAATGCTTTTGAAAAATTGTTACAGTGTGCAATGTTTATTTCCTTTTGGGAGGTATATAGAACTGTGTTAAATGTTCTCCCCACTTCATACTCAAGATTAAAATTTTTTAAATAAAAAAATTCTAGTTTATAATTTGGTTCACAAGCATTTCAGATCACTAAATAAAACTGACAGTGAAACAGTGAAGTGCTGCAAGAGTAGGTACTAAAATGATTTGCAAAATCAAAACATTTTGCTTTTCTTCTAAATCAGTTTTAACCATTTAGCTTGTGTCTTCGTTTTCCTGTGTCCTTTTAAAAATCTAGTACAACACTCTTGCCTCCTACCTGTAGAGATATTTTTCATCTCCCTAAATAATGTTCTTTTGCTAGAAGTAGTTTTTTTTTTTTTAGCCTAGGAATGAAAACTAGTAAGAATTCTGCCAGTTACCTGTTTTGTTATGCTCAGGATCTGCTCTGTCACCGCTGCTCTCTTTTCCAGTACAATTCCAGGAGTTTCATCAGTAATTGGATCTAATTCTATAATTTGTATCATTAAAACACATTCCTTCAAGAGAAAAGGTTAGCGATACACTTGTTTTTTTAAAAAACATTATTCTAAAAAGATCTTAAAAATTTTTTTTTATTGGAGCATAGTTGATTTACAGTGTTGTATTAGTTTCACATGTATGGCAAAGTAAATCAATTCTACATATATCCACTCTCTGTTAGAGTCTATCCCCATGTAGGTCATTAAGAGTGTTGAGTAGAGTTCCCTGGGCTATATGTGCATACTCAGTCACTTCAGTCATGTCCAACTCTTTGCAACAGTAGGTCTCTCTCTATATATATTAGTGTGTTTATGTCAATTCCAATTTATCTCTCCCCCTGCCTTATCCCCTGGTAACCATAAGTTTGCTTTCTACATCTGTAACACTTTGTTCTAGAAATAAGTTCATTTGTACTGTTCTTTTAGATTCCACATTTAAGTGATATAGTATTTGTCTTTCTGTGTCCGACTTCCTTCACTTAGTAAGGTCCATCCATGTTGCTGCAAATAGCATTATTTCATTCTTTTTATGGCTAATATTCCATTGTATATGTGTACCACAGTTTCTTTATTCCTCTGTTGATGGACATTTAGATTGCTTCCATGTCCTGGCTATTGTAAATATTGCTGCAGTGAACACTGGGGTGTGTGTATCTTTTTGAATTATGGTTTTCTTTTTCTGATTTCTCATTGCTAATATATAGGAATGCAAGAGATTTATGTGTATTTTGTGTTCTGTAACTTTACCAAATTCATTGATGAGCTCTAGTAGTTTTCTGGTCCAATTTGTATTCCTTTTCTTTTTCTTCTTTCATTGATGTGGCTAGGATTTCCAAAACTATGTTGAATCATAGTGGTAAGAATGGGCATCCTTTTCTTATTTCTGATCTTAGAGGAAATGCTTTCAGTTTTTCACCCTAGAAGAAATAAGCAAATTCTAAAAAAGATCTCTTGTAAGAGTTTCCTTCAAGCACCTCTTTGTTCCTAGAGAGACTGTTGAGAGAAACTATCTCCCTACCTCTCAGTATCTTCCTTTGATGTATGTATGTCTTTTGTTATCAAAATTTGCCATGCTTTTTTTTAACCATAAAATTTCTTGCTTTCCTAACATTCCTCCAGTGAAAATAGTTAAAGCATGATTTAAAAATCAAAATGTAATAGTCCTCTGCACACTGACAGCAGTTTTGGTTTCTGGAGTAAAATGGCCTTGTTTTATAACTCTGACTTTATTTACTTTTCAGAGAACCACTTAAAATGAATCTCTTGTGAATAACATGGAGGGAAGGGGGTATGGCAAGTATCCATTATTCTGCATAATAACAACGGCTTCATCAAAAATGTCCATTTTCATTGTGCATCCCAAACCTTGCCCCAAACCAAGATGAAACTGAGAATCTGCTTCATAATGCTTGATTCTGAGTTTATTTAGGAGAAAAATAAGGACTTTTGTTAAAAAAAGAAGACAGTGTTTTTGATGCAAGTTTTTGCTTTTAGTTTTAAGTGAGACAAAGGGATTACTAACACTGAGTACAGAATTTTATTCTAAAGCCATTACACCTATTTAACTTAATGAGCACAGACTATATGCCAGATCTTAAGTTGTATTTCATCTTTAAAGTGCAGACTTTGTCCAGAGGGGATGCAGATATACAAATAGTCATAGAGCAAAGCTGTGCCGAAAGTTTCATAAATTCTCAGGATAATCTATTAACAATTTGTGAAGTATTTGTATCTCCATATGCAAATTTTCTACATATATGCATAGGAAAGCACAGATAAGTTTTTAATTTTTTATACAGATTATACTTATATACTTCTTCATACCTTTTTTTTTCCCACTTAATATATATCCTGGTAGTTATTTCGTATCAGGGGCACACGGAGCTCTGTGTCTCTATGCTTATGAATGACCGCATCAGAATTTCATTACATTGATGTGCTAGAGTTTAACAAGTCCCCTGGGGCTCAACATTTTGGTGGTTTCCAGTATTCACTATTACAGACAGTTCTTATGTGGTTCATGCGTGGGCAAGTATCAATATATTTGTGGGATAAATTCCTAGAAGTGTAATGCCTAGGGCAAAGGCTATGTGCTTTTATGGTTTTGAAATACTTTTTTTAATAATGCAGCAAAATTCAAATTACATGTGAATGTTCACACGCCCAGCTTTTTATATTACGGATCTTACGGATAACCAGAAGGGATAAACGCAAAATACCAGACAGGAAAGGTGGCAGGAGGAAATTTGAAAAGCTGCACATGTGGGCAAGAGGAACAGAAAGGATGTGTCCTCATCTTCCCATTAGGGAATATTTTGGTTCTGATGACCCAAAACATGTGCTACTTTCCAAAATGTAGGTCTTGGTGCCCATTTTTCTCAGTATATGCCTAATCTCGATAAACTAATCACACACACATCAGTTTAGGCTATTATTGTTAACTGTTTTGGTTTCAGGGCTCTAGTTACCAGATGGAGTATCTCCACGTTGTTGTTTTTGTTCATTCGCTAATTCCTTTATGACTCTTTGCCACCCCATTGATTGTAGCCCACCAGGCTCCTCTGTCTTCCACTGTCTCCCAGAGTTTGCTCAAATTCATGTCCATTATTCATGTCCATTAAGTCCCATTTCATCCATCTGAACATCTGCACATATATGTGGTGTAATCTCACGATGTCTTTATCCAGTCATCTGTTGATGGACACTTAAGTTGCTTCCTTATCTAGAGTATGGTAATAGTTCTGCTATGAAGATGCAGATATCTGTTCAGCATTATTTTCATTTCCTTTGGGCATGTATATACCCACAAGTGGGGTGGTTTAGTCATGTGGCAGTTCCGTTTTTAATTTTTTAAGGAACCGCCAGACTCATTTCCATTCTGATTATACCAGTTTACATTCTGACCAACAGTGCATAAGGGTTTCCTTTTCCCTACCTCCTCATCAGCATTTGTTACCCCTTATCTTTTTGATGAAGGCTGTTCTAACAGGTGTGAGGTGATTATCTCATTGTGATTTTGATTTGTGTTTCCCTAATTAGTGATGGTGAGCACTGCTTCACATACTTGTTGACCATCTGTATATTTTCTTTACAAAAATGTCTATTCTGCCCAATTTTTAAATTAGATTGTTTTGCTATTGAGTTTTATGATATTAACCCCTTATCAGATATATAGTTTACAAATTTTTTCCTCATTCCGTAGGTTATCTTTTCATTTTGTCAATCATTTCTTTTGCTGTGCAGAAACTTTTTAGTTTTGGATGAGATGGCTGGATGGCATCACTGACTCGATGGGCGTGAGTCTGAGTGAACTCCGGGAGTTGGTGATGGACAGGGAGGCCTGGTGTGCTGCGATTCATGGGGTCGCAGAGTCGGACACGACTGAGCGACTGAACTGAACTGACGTGTTTACTTTGTTTGCCTGTGCTTTAGATGTCATATCCAAAAAGCCATTACCAAGGCTGATGCCGAGGAGTTTTCCCCCAGTGTTTTCTTACAGGAGTTTTACGGTTCTTGGTCTTACATTTACGTCTTTAGTCCCTTTAGTCGGTTTTTTCCTTCTTTTATAGGTTAATTGTTTCATTCTTTTATATGTGAATAGCCAGTATTCCCAGCAACATTTATTGAAGAGGCCATCTTTTCTCCATTGAGTATTCTTTTCTCCCTTCTATTAGTTAAGCATATATACATGGCTTTGTTTCTGGGCTGTTGATTCTGTTCCATTTTCTATGTATCTGTTTTTATTCCATTATATACTGTTTTGATTACCACAGCTTTATAATACAGCCTGAAATCAGGAAGTGTGCTGCCTCCCACTTTGTGCTTTCTCAGGATTGGTTTAGCAATTTGAGGTCTTTTAGCTCCATATACATTTTAGGATTGTTTTTTCTACTTCTGTAAAAATCGCTATTGGAACTTTGACAGAGACTGCACTGAATCTGTAGATGGTGGCTCAGAAGAGTACAGAGTCTGCCTGCAATGCGGGAGACCTGGGTTCTGTCGCTGGGTTGGGACTATCCCCTGGAGGAGGGC
Organism: Neotragus moschatus; assembly: GCA_006410615.1. Lineage (NCBI taxonomy): Eukaryota > Metazoa > Chordata > Mammalia > Artiodactyla > Bovidae > Neotragus > Neotragus moschatus. The sequence continues at coordinate 3,814,807 of SJYA01002183.1, forward strand.
ATGGCAGCCCGCTCCAGTATTCTTGCCTGGAAAAATCCCATGGACAGAGGAGCCTGGTGGGCTACAGTCACGGAGTCACAACGAGTCGGACACGACTGGGCGACTAAGGATGCACACACAGTATGAACATTTTAACACTTTTGTTCCCCTAATCATGAGCTTGGCCATTTATTATTTGTGTCTTCAATTTCTTTCATCTGTGTCTTACAGTTGTCCATGTAGAAATCCTTCAGTTTTACTGGTTTTGATGTTATTGTAAATGGAATCACTTTATTATTGGATAATTTGGTCTTAATGTATAGAAAGGCTGATTTTTGTAGGCTAATATTGTATCCTGCAACTTTTTGGGATTCCTTGATTAGATCTAACAGTTTTTTGTTGGTGTCTTTAGGATTTTCTATACATAAAATTATGTCATCTTCAAATAGTTTTACTTCTTCCTTTCCAATTCTGATGCTTTTATTTTTCTTACTTGATGTGCTGGCTAAGTCATTTTGATTCTTAATCCCACACTGCCTTACATTGTAATAAAGTTTCAGCAGATATGTCTTGCCTGCTGGTTCTTGGCAGTGGGAGGATATATTATGTATGTATATTATTTTATAAATCTGCTCTAGCTATAGTGCTGAACAAGTAATACTTTAATGAAAAAATTATTGACTTTATTAAACCTAGGAGCAACCCTGAGTCATTTCCCCCAAACCATTACTTTACAAATAAACAAACTAGGGCTTCAAGGAGATGTCATGATTCAAAGTCATGTTACTAAAGTCAGAGTTGAGAGTATAACCCAGGTCTCCTCATTCTAGAACCTGCTTTTCTTTTCCTCTTTTGCCACCATCACTCTCTGATTTAAGAAATATTTGTTCCAAGCTAAACACTGATTCAGGAAAAAAATTATTTACTTTGTACTTACTGGGCCTGGGAAGCTCTTGTTGATCCATAAAAGTTTCACATTGGTATGTGCCTACTTAGAGAAAATGTTATTTTGCAATATAATTATTTGTTAACACATGTTTGAATCCCCTCTTCTCTTCCCTAGACTCAGTCTTATACTTACTCAATATTAAATGTTCATAATAACTATCAATAACCTCTTTAACAGGACTAACCAGGTCTTGTACCATTTGACCCCTAGAGCCAGTGATGTCAGAGCCATGTCTTTCTCTCATACAGCTAGTATTGAAACAATGAACTTGTCCTTTATCCTCTGCCCCTTCGCACACGCAGCCATTACAGTGCTCTTCATAACTAGCTCAGTTATTACCTCTCCTCTTGCCAAGTGTCTCCCGCAGTCCCCCAGGCAATCACCTCCGCCTACTCCTTTGGGGTGAACTTGCATGACTGCCGTTCGTGTCTGCTACTCAACCACAGACTATGAAAGGGTGGGTCAGGGATGTCTTCTATGCCATGCTTGCAAATACAAAAATCTCTAATGAATGAATGCAAAATAGTACAGTATATGTTTATGATCTAAAGTTGCCCAGTGGAACATCATAAATATTTGAAAAAAGATCTCTAGTGCTTGGTACTGAACAGTTATTGAAGGATAACAAAAAGAGATACCCTAAAATAGAGTCCAGAAAGGCCTACATCTGACATTGGACTATGGAATATGTTTTTACCAGATCACTTGAGACAAAGACATTGTCAATAAGGAACAATATTTTGCATCACCAGAACAACAACAGCTATGTGATCTATACCAAAACAGTAGCTTCTCCTGTCACTTATCTAGATAGTCCCCCCAAAACTCCTCAGTTCCAAATTCTATTTGTTTTCATGCCATATTCTCCTAATAGTCTGAATTGTTTAAAAAACCCCTAGAACTATAATCACAAATTAGACCTTCACATTATTTTTTGTGTAAAAAAAAATGTTTTCTGTGGGCTTAATAGAATTTTATTCTCTAAAAGGTGACGATTATCTTTCTCTATCTAAGAGGATTTTGCTGATACATACGTATTATAATGTTTTTGAGCCGCAAAGTTGATAATCATGTTTTTATCTTTCATGGATGATGAAACTTTGGGGAGGGGGCTGTTTTTTTTGTTTCTGGTTAATTCAGATGTTTTACAAAGATATCTCCATCGTTTAAGGAAGATTTTCAGATTGATGTTTTAAACAACTACAAAAAAAAAAAAGCTGAAAAAACTACCTTAAATGTTCATTTAAAATTTTCTCATATGGTAATGTTGTTTCAAGGTCAATGTGAACAATGCCTGATGGAAATAAATGAAAAAAATAGTTGTTTTAATCAGATTTTGATTTTAGAACTAAAATCAAATTTTGCAAAATTTTGTAAAATTTTGTAAAATACTACCAACTAAGGAAAACCGCTTAAACTTGCAGTGTGAAAGCTCCAGTGGATCCAGATTTTGAAAGGCAAATATTTGACACATTTTTGTTCCCAGCTACTGGGTTTTATTTGAAGTTTGGAATAGGCATTCAAGTGGCAGTGTAGGTCTGCTTAAGAAATACCCATCACCTTCTTAAAAAAACACAGATTCCCAAATTGCATTTTAAAATACACTCTGGCATTCTTAGGGGAGGAGTAAGTTTGGATTTTGTTTTAAACAGATGTGATGTTGAGATCTTAACGGGCAGTTTTCACAGTTCGGAATAAAGGGGGTTGGGCAGTAGAGTGGACTGACAAAGCAGCCCTTCAGGGCTGGTGCTGGGAGCGTTCTCCATCCTCACCACATTGTCTGCCCCTCCACAGCACGCCATGCCCTTCTGGAGGGTCTCCAGTCACTCGGACCTCATGGCCCTACATCATGCCTTGGAACTGGAGTACCTGTAACAGTCACCTAGCACTTTGAAGCTGCACAGCCGCCCTGTGACTGGGGGACACGTCCACCAAGCTGAGTCCCAAGTGGGCGCCAGACTCCAAACTAACATTTCAGCNCCTGGGTTCTGTCGCTGGGTTGGGACTATCCCCTGGAGGAGGGCATGGCAGCCCGCTCCAGTATTCTTGCCTGGAAAAATCCCATGGACAGAGGAGCCTGGTGGGCTACAGTCACGGAGTCACAACGAGTCGGACACGACTGGGCGACTAAGGATGCACACACAGTATGAACATTTTAACACTTTTGTTCCCCTAATCATGAGCTTGGCCATTTATTATTTGTGTCTTCAATTTCTTTCATCTGTGTCTTACAGTTGTCCATGTAGAAATCCTTCAGTTTTACTGGTTTTGATGTTATTGTAAATGGAATCACTTTATTATTGGATAATTTGGTCTTAATGTATAGAAAGGCTGATTTTTGTAGGCTAATATTGTATCCTGCAACTTTTTGGGATTCCTTGATTAGATCTAACAGTTTTTTGTTGGTGTCTTTAGGATTTTCTATACATAAAATTATGTCATCTTCAAATAGTTTTACTTCTTCCTTTCCAATTCTGATGCTTTTATTTTTCTTACTTGATGTGCTGGCTAAGTCATTTTGATTCTTAATCCCACACTGCCTTACATTGTAATAAAGTTTCAGCAGATATGTCTTGCCTGCTGGTTCTTGGCAGTGGGAGGATATATTATGTATGTATATTATTTTATAAATCTGCTCTAGCTATAGTGCTGAACAAGTAATACTTTAATGAAAAAATTATTGACTTTATTAAACCTAGGAGCAACCCTGAGTCATTTCCCCCAAACCATTACTTTACAAATAAACAAACTAGGGCTTCAAGGAGATGTCATGATTCAAAGTCATGTTACTAAAGTCAGAGTTGAGAGTATAACCCAGGTCTCCTCATTCTAGAACCTGCTTTTCTTTTCCTCTTTTGCCACCATCACTCTCTGATTTAAGAAATATTTGTTCCAAGCTAAACACTGATTCAGGAAAAAAATTATTTACTTTGTACTTACTGGGCCTGGGAAGCTCTTGTTGATCCATAAAAGTTTCACATTGGTATGTGCCTACTTAGAGAAAATGTTATTTTGCAATATAATTATTTGTTAACACATGTTTGAATCCCCTCTTCTCTTCCCTAGACTCAGTCTTATACTTACTCAATATTAAATGTTCATAATAACTATCAATAACCTCTTTAACAGGACTAACCAGGTCTTGTACCATTTGACCCCTAGAGCCAGTGATGTCAGAGCCATGTCTTTCTCTCATACAGCTAGTATTGAAACAATGAACTTGTCCTTTATCCTCTGCCCCTTCGCACACGCAGCCATTACAGTGCTCTTCATAACTAGCTCAGTTATTACCTCTCCTCTTGCCAAGTGTCTCCCGCAGTCCCCCAGGCAATCACCTCCGCCTACTCCTTTGGGGTGAACTTGCATGACTGCCGTTCGTGTCTGCTACTCAACCACAGACTATGAAAGGGTGGGTCAGGGATGTCTTCTATGCCATGCTTGCAAATACAAAAATCTCTAATGAATGAATGCAAAATAGTACAGTATATGTTTATGATCTAAAGTTGCCCAGTGGAACATCATAAATATTTGAAAAAAGATCTCTAGTGCTTGGTACTGAACAGTTATTGAAGGATAACAAAAAGAGATACCCTAAAATAGAGTCCAGAAAGGCCTACATCTGACATTGGACTATGGAATATGTTTTTACCAGATCACTTGAGACAAAGACATTGTCAATAAGGAACAATATTTTGCATCACCAGAACAACAACAGCTATGTGATCTATACCAAAACAGTAGCTTCTCCTGTCACTTATCTAGATAGTCCCCCCAAAACTCCTCAGTTCCAAATTCTATTTGTTTTCATGCCATATTCTCCTAATAGTCTGAATTGTTTAAAAAACCCCTAGAACTATAATCACAAATTAGACCTTCACATTATTTTTTGTGTAAAAAAAAATGTTTTCTGTGGGCTTAATAGAATTTTATTCTCTAAAAGGTGACGATTATCTTTCTCTATCTAAGAGGATTTTGCTGATACATACGTATTATAATGTTTTTGAGCCGCAAAGTTGATAATCATGTTTTTATCTTTCATGGATGATGAAACTTTGGGGAGGGGGCTGTTTTTTTTGTTTCTGGTTAATTCAGATGTTTTACAAAGATATCTCCATCGTTTAAGGAAGATTTTCAGATTGATGTTTTAAACAACTACAAAAAAAAAAAAGCTGAAAAAACTACCTTAAATGTTCATTTAAAATTTTCTCATATGGTAATGTTGTTTCAAGGTCAATGTGAACAATGCCTGATGGAAATAAATGAAAAAAATAGTTGTTTTAATCAGATTTTGATTTTAGAACTAAAATCAAATTTTGCAAAATTTTGTAAAATTTTGTAAAATACTACCAACTAAGGAAAACCGCTTAAACTTGCAGTGTGAAAGCTCCAGTGGATCCAGATTTTGAAAGGCAAATATTTGACACATTTTTGTTCCCAGCTACTGGGTTTTATTTGAAGTTTGGAATAGGCATTCAAGTGGCAGTGTAGGTCTGCTTAAGAAATACCCATCACCTTCTTAAAAAAACACAGATTCCCAAATTGCATTTTAAAATACACTCTGGCATTCTTAGGGGAGGAGTAAGTTTGGATTTTGTTTTAAACAGATGTGATGTTGAGATCTTAACGGGCAGTTTTCACAGTTCGGAATAAAGGGGGTTGGGCAGTAGAGTGGACTGACAAAGCAGCCCTTCAGGGCTGGTGCTGGGAGCGTTCTCCATCCTCACCACATTGTCTGCCCCTCCACAGCACGCCATGCCCTTCTGGAGGGTCTCCAGTCACTCGGACCTCATGGCCCTACATCATGCCTTGGAACTGGAGTACCTGTAACAGTCACCTAGCACTTTGAAGCTGCACAGCCGCCCTGTGACTGGGGGACACGTCCACCAAGCTGAGTCCCAAGTGGGCGCCAGACTCCAAACTAACATTTCAGCATTTTGACACCCAGCTGCAGTGGGTCCTGGCCTCCACCTCTGTGGGAAATGAAGGACACCACACCCCTTTCTTCAGAACACCTGTTGACTCCTGGTACTGTGAATCCATTGCAAATAAGCCATGAGAATGTTCTAGCACAGTGTCGTGTGTCTTGGCCACATGAACTAACCATGGTTCGAACCTGTGAAGAAAGGACCTGCAGACGCTTTATGTTTCTAGCATCTTCAATGTGACATAAAACAGCTTCTCCAATACAGCAAACTTGATTGCACAACAAAGACGGAAATGGGTTTCCTGAGTACCAGTGGGGCGATTTTTCCTGTAAAGGTTTACTTTTTCTGGTGTCTCATACCCAGGGTCTTCTGTACATCTCTACTTATTTATGAACAGACTTTTTTTAAAAAAAGAAAAAAAAAAAAGCTTTATCGAGGTATAATTCAAGAACCATACAGTTCACGCAAACAGACTTTTGACATCAGATAACTGAAGAGACAGTAGCATGACGGAAGCAATCGAAGGCCCTGGCCTCATGACACAGCAAGTACTTTGAATTTTAGCACATTGCAAAGTAGTTTAAAATATGTCTAATTTAAACGTATAATATGTACATCACTGAGACAATCATGTACAGAAAGAATTTTTGGTGTAAATTTGTAATAATGGATGATTTCTTTTACATATTGTTTAGAAAAATGATATTGAAAGGTAGCAATGCCTTGATAGTGAAGTATGAGGAGGACCTGCACAGACATGCAGGGCCTTCTCCAAGTACTGGGTATAAATATGTAGATAATGGAATTTTTTTTTTTTTTTTTTTTTTTTTTTTTAGATCATGTTGTCAAGACCAAAAGCATAGATGTCAAGTGTCAATAGGATTTTGTTTTCTAATTTTTTTTCCCAATCTGTACTTTTCTTTTAAATGCTGTTAGGAGGGCCTTGGTAAATAACACAGTGTCTTAAGCAATTGGAGGGGGAAGACAAGTCCTCTTACAACCTCACTTTTTCATTTTTAGCATTAATGTAGTATAACTGTTTGGCAAAGGACAGTTATGCAAATGCTTCTTCCCACAGAAAGAATGTAGATGATGGATAGATTTTATAAATGTTTCATGAATTGGACATGGGCAAAGGGACACTATCATGTGTCCAGATGATATTTTCTTGTTTAAGGAAGGCCATCACCACATATCTGCAAATCAGCACAACTTTGTATTACTTCCTTACATTCATGTTCTTTCTCTTTCCCTCCACCTCCCACCCCTACCCCCTCTCCCCCCACTGCCCCCATCCCAGAAAAATTCATTACCAGCAGTGGGACATGATCCAGTCATCATCACCAAGAAAATAATGCTACTGTTTTCACCCCCATTCTAATTACATGACAAGCATAAATCCGAGAAATGAAGTTTGTCACCTTTGTAATACCCCCAAAAAGTTTAGCCAAACAATCCATCAGGTTATCTAGACACTAGTTTCTCTCATCTAAAGGCCTTCCATTGTCATGAAATTACTTTTTGGATGAATTTTCTTTAATAGTATATTGGAGGGGAAAAACACCCACCAGCTTTGACCCAAAGTAGCTACAGAGCTGCCCTATCCTTTCCTAAGGTTTCATGTTGCTGCTAGAATTAGTCAGTTGTGAATATCTCCAAATCGTTTAATCATTGAATTCAGTTGTTTTTTCCTCTCTTGCTTGAAGCAAACAGAAGTCAACAGTTTTTAGCCTTTCCATTTTGTTTTTTAACTCTGCAAACTGAAAAGACAAAAGTTTATCTTGGCCTTACTGTATAAAGGTGTGTCGTGTCCACAACTGTGTACAGACTTTTTCTTCGATTTGTGTTTAAATTAATAAAACTGATTTGTGAAGTACTGTAAGCTCCCTGTCAGTATATTCTTCATCTTTTGGTTCTGTAAAATAGCAGGATCTTGGTGGTGTTAGAACACTCATAGTCCAACAAAAGGAAGCTGTATGGAACAACTGTAGTAATGGCTTTATCAGCCCTTGCAAGGAACTAAGCTAGGAGAATAACAGCTGTCTCTTTGATCACCATTAAGAACAGACGAATGGAAAAGCCTTTTACTTCCTCTGAAACTATATAAATGAGACCTTCACTCAGATTTATCTGCTATGGAACCAAATTCAGCATCAAGTATCTTGGATGTCAGCGCATAGATTTAGCCACTTCAATACCCAAAGGACAGCAGTGGAAACTAGTTTCCATTCCATTTCATCTGTGAAGAACGCCCACAACATACATCTCTAAGATTTGGCCAGCTTCATCACTGACAAAGAGCTATATATAATAGCACAGCTTGCTTCCTCCTGGGATTTCATCTTAGAAACACAACATTCACACATACAGAACACATGAACATCACACATGCAGGTGTCTGACTCATTCATCAAGCCTAGGACGTTCATCTTTCACAGGCACACGTTTGGCCAAGTGGCTTGAATAATGAAGTGTCCGTGCATGCTCGGTTGCCCGAGAGTGAGACATTTGGAGAATGTCTGTAGAGAAAGGCAGGGGTGGGGAGTGGAGGGACTTTGAGGTCTCAGGTGAAGAAAGTATGGAAAAGAGTCAACTGGAGAGCATACCCTCAAAGGATGGATTTTCTAAAGTGCTACTTCTAACATGATACCCTTTGGTCCATAGATGAGAGGCCACATTTCTCTCCCTGCCATTCTACACTTTTCAGATGCAGTCTCTACTTTCTTTCCAACATTGTCTCTTGTCATTCTTACGACCAAACCTCTGGTCCATGTTAACTGAACTCTTTAATAGATCAAGCAGCCCCTAATAATCCTTGCCTCACCTCTACTCAGGGCTTGCCCACTGCCATCAGTGACTTCCTCCACCCTCCATCCACCCAAGCCATGTTCAGTCTCCAGAGCCTTCCCTGCAGAACCTTCTTTCCCATCATGGCACACAGTGTTAGCTCCTTTTCTTGAACTTCTCCCTACCTCCAATGTCCATAGTCTTACTGAGTGTTCATAACACCCTCTTCAATAAAGGCTCGCCTGTGCACCCACCATGGTGGAGGTGGGGGAGTGTTTTGTCTGAGATGTTGTGGATAGGAGGTCCTTGCTCCTGTGGATGGAGCTTACATCAGAGTAGGCGTGAACAGTCACATGAGTGCATGAATGAGATATATTTAGTTGGAAACATTCTTTGTGGAAAATTAAAACAGGGAATATATGTAAGTGAAAAGGCTTCCCTGGAAAGGATGGACAGAGCTGAAACAGATGAACTGAGACCAGCTGCAAAGAAGCAGGCAGCATGTGAAGCTGAGGAGTAGAAAAGAGAGGCACAAAGGTCCCTGGAGGAGAAGACTTCTATTTATTGTGTTCTCGGAGTGAGAATCACACTCATGGGTACAAGAAGAGATGATTTTGGAAAGGTTAGCCACTGAGAGGTCTACACAGGGCTGTGACCCAATCTGATACCTTCTTTGAAATGACCACTCTGGTTGCTGGGTGGATTATAGAAGGGCAAGAGAAGAACTGGGGAAACTAGTCATTAGGCCGACAGCAAGGTCCAGGCAAGCAGCAGCCAGATTCAGATTAGGATGGGAAAAAGAACACTTGGATTTATTTTTAGCAATAGCAACAACAGTACTGGCTGATGAGTTGAAAGAGGTGAGCAGTGGGACACAAGAAAAGAGTGGACACCCCCAGAGTAAGGCATCTCCCCACCCACTGTCAGATAGTACACCCAGTGGTGTACTGGCCTCTGCCGGCAGGTTGCCTGGGTTCAAATCCTGGCTTCCCCATTTTATCTTGCCAGGTTAACTTCACTGTGCCTTAGTTTCCTCACCTGTAAAATGGGGATTACAATAATACCTACTTCAGACCATTGGAGAAGGAAATGGCAACCCACTCCAGTATTCTTGCCTGGAGAATTCCATGGACAAAGGAGCCTGTATAGTTCATGGGGTCGCAAAGAGTTGAGCACAACTGAGTGACTCTCACTCACTTCAGACCATTACAATGAAGACCAAGTAAGTTCATATGAATAAAGTGCTTGGGACACCACTTGGCAAATTATTGAATGCTGTTCATTCATATGCTTGCTAAGTATTCATAGACATTTTTTTTCTCTCCAACTAAAGAATCAGCTCTTTGATGGCACAGACCCTTTACAAGGGGATCACATTTTTCTGGACTAGTCAAGGAAAGTGAAAGGTACAGTGTTAGTCACTCAGTCATAGCTCAAACTCCAGCTCACCAGTCATGGGCTTCTCTGGGCAAGAATACTGAAGTGGGTTGATATTTCCTTTACCAGGGAATCTTCCCAACCCAAGGATCAAACCTGGGTCTCCTACACTACAGGCAGAGTCTTTATAGTCTGAGCCACCAGGTAGGCCTAAGTCTAGGAAACAGGATGAAAAAGACAACCATCGAGTAGCAATTCTTTTTTAATAGCCGCCATCCCAATGCTTGAGGTCAGGAATTAACGAGTTTTTCATCCTGTTTCCTAAATGGAAAGGAAATCCAGAAAGAAGGGGATATATGTCTCTGTATGGCTGATTCATTTTGCTGTACAGTAGAGACTAACAACATTGTAAAGCAATTATACTCCAATGAAAATTAATTAGAAAAAAAAAAAAAAAAAAGGATTTCTCTGGCGGTCCAGTGGTTAAGAATCCATCTGCCAATGCAGGGACACAAGTTCAATCCCTGTTCCGGGGAAACTAAGATCCCACATCCTGCGGGACACTAATCTCTCATGCCACAATTACTGAGCCCTTGTGCCCTAGATCCCTGCTCCACAACAGGAGAAGCCACGGCAGAAAGCCCATGCACTGCAACTAGAGAAAGTCCCCTCAGAACAACGAAGAGCCCCTGAGCGGAAATGAAGACCCAGCGCAGCCCTTAATAAATGAATAATCACAATGATAAAGGAGACTTGTGTGAGCGGTCCTGTGGACAGGAGAGGTGGGGCAAGCAGGGCAGGCAGGAACCCTGCCCCGAAGCTGAGCCCTGCAGGCTGAAGCTGGCCCAAGCAGAGTGGGGAGAAGGAGAGTGCAGGAGAGAGGCCACAGGACTACAGGGGCACAGGGAGTGTGGGTCCAGGTAGCCAGGAGAGGGAAAGGTGAGGATGGGAACTGTCCTTCCCCTCCAAAGACAACTTCAGAATTAGCGCTTTTATTACCCACAAGCTTGGCTGTTCCCCCTCTACGGAAGACAGAAAAGCAAGAAGACAGGACCAGAGGTTCTCAGGCTCCTGCATTAGCACACAGCCTGGAGGACCCTCTATGGGGCCCTGATTCAACATTAGACTTGACTTAGATGAGAGCCCTAAGTAGTGTCCAGCAGAGCCCCTTTTATGTTACAGATTACAAAACTCAGGTTAAATGCTCTGAGAGGTCACAGCTGAATCAGGCAGTCACGGCTCTGAGTGACTCTTGGATACAACACAGAATCATGAAAAGGTCACGGGCTCTCAGGTCAGTACAAGCTGACTTTTCCTCTGGCTCCATCGCTCCACACCAGGGCTTAGGCAGCCCTTTCCATTTTCAAGGGATATCTCACATCCTGTCCAGTTAATACAATTGTTCAGTGAGGTCTGAATGCTCATAGCACCTCAATTGTATGCTATCCTTCCAGAGATTGGTTTAAACTGCTGCTACTGCTAAGTCGCTTTAGTCATGTCCGACTCTGCGACCCCATAGACGGTGGCCCACCAGGCTCCCTCTGGGATTCTCCAGGCAAGAACACTGGAGTGGGTTGCCATTTCCTTCTCCAATGCATGAAAGTGAAAAGTGAAAGGGAAGTCACTCAGTCATGTCTGACTTTTAGCGACCCCATGGATTGCAGCCTACCAGGCTCCTCCCTCCATGGGATTTTCCAGGCAAGAGTACTGGAGTGGGCTGCCATTACCTTCTCTGGATTGGTTTAAAATTTGACTCCTATTTAGCATTTACATATGTCCCATGCACATACATTTTGTAATAACTTTTAAAATTTGCTTTTCAAAACTAGAATAGGGCTTGGATATTCCCCAATTCAACTGAATATAGAGGAGGCCATTTGCTGAAGGAGCTTCCCTGGTGACTCAGATGATAAAGAATCTGCCTGCAATGCAGGAGGACCAGGGTTCCATCCTTGGGTTGTGAAGATCCCCTGGAGAAGGGAATGGCAACCCACTCCAGTATTCTTGGCTGGAGAATCCTAGAGACAGAGGAGCCTGGCAGGCTACGGTCCACGGGGTCGCAAAGAGTTGGACACAACCGAAGCAAGTTAGCACACATGCATTTGCTTAACAGAATGTGGAGATGGGCCCACGAACACTGGGTGTTCATTTAAGACCTCTAAGAAATTCCCTCCCAGATCCTGGGACCCGCCCCTGCAACAGTCCCCACAGGCACAAAACCTTCAGCTGACTCCTGTCACCCTGTCCATCCTGCTCAGGATGGATTTTTGACAATCCGAAAGGAGAGAACTAAGAACAGGACGCACTTCTTTCAGTGTCTCTCAGAAAGGTTTCCATTTCTCTCCGCTCTGTGCAATTATCCAAACTGACAGGCGAACTTGTGGCAGAAGAAATGAAAGAGTTTGTAATTTAGGAAACCTTTTGGCCCCACTGACTGAAAGCAGGTTGTTTGTAAAAAGGAAATCCTGACCTCAGCTAACTGGCAGACTCTGTCAGAAGCAATAGAAGGAAGCAAAGGAGAAAGAACAGCGCTGGGGATTTTTATTGGCAACAGAAGAAAACTGGATCCTCTTCCAGAGGAAAGCCCTTAGGAGTGAACTTTCTGGTAGAGGGACGGAGTGTGCCCAGAGCCAGTGCATTGGCGGCTACACACTACACCGAGGTTTGGTTCTGGGTCTGTGGGCTTGTCTGACTGGGTGAGTTTGCTGCCTGGGACTGTGACTAGACAGGCCATCCTGATGACGGATTCCCCCGACTTCCCGCTTCTGCTCCTAGCACTCCGTGGCCTATCCCACCCTCTCTCATGGCTTGATATAAAACCCTGGGATCCACAGATGACAGCATGCCCACCGGGTGTGAAAGGAGATCAGCTCTCTGGGTGTTTTCCTGGTGCTGTCCACCAACTCACCCCTACCTTGCTCCTCTGTCTGCTACCAGTTCAGCAGGACTCTGCAGGGACCTCTGGGAACTCCCTAAAATCGGAGCCTCACCCCCACCCCACCCCACCACAAGCTCTAATGCTAGTGGTCCTCAACACTTTCATGCATTGGAGAAGGAAATGGCAACCCACTCCAGTGTTCTTGCCTGGAGAATCCCAGGGACGGGGGAACCTGGTGGGCTGCCGTCTATGGGGTCGCACAGAGTCGGACATGACTGAAGTGATTTAGCAGCAGCAGCAGTGGTTCTCAAAGGGCTGCCCCTTGAAATCACCTGGGTGCTCAGAAAACTCCCTGAGCCCCTTCCTATAGATTCTTTTTTTAAATTAATTTTTATTGGAATATAATTGCCTTACAATGTTGTGTCAGTTTCTACTGCACATCAAAATGAATCAACTGTGCAAATCCATATATCCCCTCCCTTTTGGACTTCCTTTCCATGCAGGTCACGGCAGAGCAGTAAGTAGAGTTCCCTGTGCTGTACAGTAGGTCCTCATCTGTTTTCTGTTTTATGTGCATGCATGTGAGCTCACTTACCTGTCCAACTCTGTGTGACCCTATGGACTGCAGCCTACCAGGCTCCTCTGTGCATGGGATCTTCCAGGCAAGAATACTGGAGTGGGTTGCCATTTCCTTCTCCAGCAGATCTTCCTGACCCAGGGACCAAATCGGTGTCTCCTGCATTCGCAGGCAAGATCTTCACTACTGAGCCACCTGGGAAGCCCTATCTATTTTATACATAGTATCATAGTGTATATGTGTCAATCCCAGTCTCCCAGTTCATCCCCCTTCACTGCNGGCGTGCTGCGACTCATGGGGTTGCAAAGAGTCAGACACGACTGAGCGACTGAACTGAACTGAACTGAAAGTGGTGCAGCTACTATGGAAAATAATACAGAGGTCCCTCAAAAATTAAAAATAACTTCTGAGTATTTATTTGAAAAATAAAAAAATCACTAATTCAAAATGATGTTCATTAAGCATTATTTTCAATAGCCAAAACAATAGCTAAATGTCCATTAATGGGTAAATGGATAAAGAAAATGTATATATTAATACACACAATGAAATATTAAAAAATAATAAAAATCCTGCCATTTGCAACAATATGAATGTACCTTGAAGGCACTGTGCTATGTAAAATAAGTCAGAAAGAAAGAGAAATACACTATGGCCTCACCTATATGTTGAATCCCTCCTACCAAAAAAAAGAAAACCCTAAAAATACAACTAAACTCACAGATACACAGAACAAACTGTTGGCTGCCAGAGGAGGGGTTAGGAGTGAGTGAAAAAGGTGAAGGAATCAAAAAGTACAAATTTCCAGGTATAAACTAAATAAGTCATGTGGATACTATGTACAAGGTGGTGACTATATTTACTTATATTATACTTTGACTGTTGCTAAGTGAGTGGTTCTTAAGAGTTCTCAAGAAAAATAAATTTGTAACTATATGCAGTGTTGGATGTTACTAGACTTACTGCTGTGATTTTGTAATACATACAAATATCAAATTATGTTTTACACCTGAAACTAATATACGGACTTACCTCATTTTACTGTACTTTATTATACCTCGCAGATAATTGCATTTTTTACAAATGAAGTTTTGTGGCTACCCTGCATTCTGATAGCTCAGTTGGTAAAGTATCTGCCTGCAATGCAGGAGACCCCAGTTCGATTTCTGGGTTGGAAAGATCCCCTGGAGAAGGGAAAGGCTACCCACTCCAGTATTCTGGCCCAGAGAATTCTGTAGACTGTATAGTCGATGGGGTTGTAAGGAGTCAAACACAACTGATCGACTTTCACTTTGCATCAAGCAAGTCTATCAGCACCATTTTCCCAATAGCATTTGCTCACTTCATGTTTCTGTACATTTTGGTAATTCTCACAGTATTTCAAGTTTTTTTTGGCTATTACTTTATTTGTTATGGTGATCTGTGATCAGTGATCTCCGATGTTCCTATTGTACTTGTTTTGGGGTGCCACAAATCATGACCATATAAGACAGCAAACGTAATAAATATTGTGTGTTCTGACTGTTTGACCCAACTGGCTGTTCCCATGTCTCTCCTGCTCTTCTCAAGCCTCCCTATTCCCTGAGACACAACAATATTGAAATTCNCCCCAGTTCGATTTCTGGGTTGGAAAGATCCCCTGGAGAAGGGAAAGGCTACCCACTCCAGTATTCTGGCCCAGAGAATTCTGTAGACTGTATAGTCGATGGGGTTGTAAGGAGTCAAACACAACTGATCGACTTTCACTTTGCATCAAGCAAGTCTATCAGCACCATTTTCCCAATAGCATTTGCTCACTTCATGTTTCTGTACATTTTGGTAATTCTCACAGTATTTCAAGTTTTTTTTGGCTATTACTTTATTTGTTATGGTGATCTGTGATCAGTGATCTCCGATGTTCCTATTGTACTTGTTTTGGGGTGCCACAAATCATGACCATATAAGACAGCAAACGTAATAAATATTGTGTGTTCTGACTGTTTGACCCAACTGGCTGTTCCCATGTCTCTCCTGCTCTTCTCAAGCCTCCCTATTCCCTGAGACACAACAATATTGAAATTCAGTTCAGTTGCTCAGTCGTGTCCGACTCTTTGTGACCCCATGAATCGCAGCACGCCCGGCCTCCCTGTTCATCACCATCTCCTGGAGTTCACTCAGACTCACGCCCATCGAGTCAGTGATGCCATCCAGCCATCTCATCCTCTGTTGTCCCCTTCTCCTCCTGCCCCTAATCCCTCCAAGCATCAGTGTCTTTTCCAATGAGTCAACTCTTCACATGAGGTGGCCAAAGTACTGGAGTTTCAGCTTTAGCATCATTCCTTCCAAAATTAGGCCAATTCATAACAGTGCAATAGCCTCTAAGTGTTCAAGTGAAAGGAAAAATCGCATATCTCTCACTTTAAATCAAAAGCTAGAAATGATTAATTTTAGTGAGGAAGGCATATCAAAAGCCAAGATAGGCTGAAAGTGAGGCCTCTTGTGCCAGACAGCCAAGTTGTGAATGAAAAGGAAAAATTCTTGAAGGAAATTAAAAGTGCTACTCCAATAAACACAGGAACGATAAGGAAGTGAAACAGCCCTATTGTTGATATGGAGAAAGTTTTAGCGGTCTGGATAGAAGATCAAACCAGCCACAACATTCCCTCAAGCCTAGGCCTAATCCGAAGCAAGGCCGTAGCTCTCTCCAATCCTGTGAAAGCTGAGAGAGGTGAGGAAGCTGCAAAAGAAAAGTTTAAAGATTACAGAGGTTGGTTCATGAGGTTTAAGGAAAGAAGCCATTGTCCATAACATAAAAGT
This sequence comes from Neotragus moschatus, assembly GCA_006410615.1. Taxonomy (NCBI): domain Eukaryota; kingdom Metazoa; phylum Chordata; class Mammalia; order Artiodactyla; family Bovidae; genus Neotragus; species Neotragus moschatus. The sequence goes on from SJYA01002183.1 coordinate 3,831,075, forward strand.
ACAAAGCAAAACAGAAAGTGCTGACACAGAAGCTGCAGCAAGGCAACCGGATGATCTAGCTAGGATAATTCATGAAGGTGGCCACAGCAACAGGTTTTTGATGTACATAGAACAGCCTTACTATGGAAGAAAATGCAATCTAGACTTTCATAGCTATGGAGGAGAATTCAAAGCTTCCAAGGACAGGCTGACTCTCTTGTTAGAGGCTAATGCAGTCAGTGATTTGAAACTGAACCCAATGCTTACTTGCCTGTGTGCCTGCTCAGCCACCAAGTTCTGTCCCAACTCTGTGCAACCGCATGGACTGAAGCCTGCCAGGCTCCTCTGTCCGTGGATTTCCCAGGCAAGACTACTGGAGTGGGTTACCATTTCCTTTTCCAGGGTTCTTCCTGAGGCAGGGCTCAAACCTATGGCTCCTGCGCTGCAGGCAGATTTTTTACCACTGAGCCACCTGGGAATGCTCATTTACCACTCCAAAAATGCTATGGCCCTTCAGAATTATGCTCAGTCTACTCTGCCTGTGCTCTGTAAAAGCAACAACAAAGCCGAATGACGGCATATCTGTTTACAACATGGTTACTGAGTATTTTAAGTCCACTGTTAAGACTTACCGCTCAGAAGAAAAGATTCCTTTCAAAATATTACTGCTCATTGTTAATGCACCTGGTCACTCAAGAGCTCTAATAGAAATGTACAAGATTCATGTTGTTTTCATGCCTGCTAACACAACATCCATTTTAGAGCCCAAGGATTAAGGAGTAATTTTGACTTCAAAGTCTTACTAGAAATATATTTTGTAAGATTATAGCTTCCCAGGTGGTGCTAGTGGTAAAGATCCTGCCTGCCAACAGGAGACATAAGAGACCCAGGTTCAATCCCTGCATAGGGGAGACTCCCCTGGAGAAGGGCATGGCAACCCACTCCAGTATTCTTGCCTGGAAAATCCCATGGACAGAGAAGCCGAGCGGGCTACAGTCCGTGGGGTCTCAAAGAATTAGACACGACTGAGGAACTAACACACATACACAGGCTCTATAGACAGTAATTCCCATGATGGATCTGTGCAAAATAAACTGAAAACCTCCTGGAAAGAATTTGTATTCTAGATGCCATAAAGAACATTTGTGATTCATGTGTGTGTGTGTGAGTCATTCAGTTGTGTCTAACTCTTTATGACCCTATGGGCTGTAATGCGCCAGGCTCCTCTCTCCATGGGATCTCTCAGGCAAGAATACTAGAGAGGTTTGCCATTTCCTCCTCCAGGGGAGCTTCCAGACCTGGGGATCGAACCCAGGTCTCCTGTATTGCAGGTGGATTCTTTACCATCTGAACCAGCAGGAAGAGGTCAAAATACCAACAAGAGTTTGGAAGAAGCCGATTCCTACTCTATGGATGACTTTGAGGGGTTCAAGACTTCAGTTGATGAATTAACCACAGAAGTAGTAGAAATAGCAAGAGAACTAGAAGTGGAGCCTGAAGCCATGACTGAATTGCCGCATTATCATGATCAAACTTTAACAAATGAGGGATGGCTTCTTATGGCTAAGCAAAGCAAGTAGTTTCTTAAGATGAAATCTACTCCTGCTGAAGATGCTGTGAAGACTGTTGAAATGACAACAAGGGACGTAAAATATGACATAAACTTAGTTGATAAGACAGCTGCAGGGCTTGAGGGAATCAACTCCACTTTTGAAAGAAGTTCTCATGTGGGTAAAACGCTATGAAACATCACTGTATGCTACAGAGAAATCTTTCCTCATAGGATGAGTCTGTCGATGTGGCAAACTTCATTGTTATTTTAAGATACTGCCACAGCCCCCTCAACCTTCAGCAACCACTACCTCGATCAGTCAACACCACCAATATAGAGGCAAGACTCTTCTCTAGCATAAAGGATTACAACTTGCTGAAGACTCAGATGATGGTTAACCTTTTTTACCAGTAAAGTTATTTTTGAATTAGGGTATGACCAACCTAGATAGCATATTCAAAAGCAGAGATATTACTTTGCTGACTAAGGTCCATCTAGTCAAGGCTATGGTTTTTCCAGTGGTCATGTATGGATGTAAGAGTTGGACTGTGAAGAAGGCTGAGCACCGAAGAATCGATGCATTTGAACTGTGGTGCTGGAGAAGACTCTTGAGAGTCCCTTGGACTGCAAGGAGATCCAACCAGTCCATTCTGAAGGAGATCAGCCCTGGGTGTTCTTTGGAAGGACTGATGCTAAAGCTGAAACTCCAGTATTTTGGCCACCTCATGCGTGGCCATGAGAGTTGACTCATTGGAAAAGACTCTGATGCTGGGAGGGATTGGGGGCAGGAGGAGAAGGGGACGACAGAGGATGAGATGGCTGGATGGCATCACCAACTCGATGGACATGAGTCTGGGTGAGCTCCGGGAGTTGGTGATGGACAGGGAGGCTTGGCGTGCTGCAACTCATGGGGTCGCTAAGAGCCGGACATGACAGAATGACTGAACTGAACTGATGCACATGCTGTTTTTCCTGACAGCTTATGATTACTATTTACCCTTGTCATTAAGCACTTCCTAAAAATCATTGTTTAGGGCAGCATGATGGCTCATTTTATGAGCATGTACTCTTTGTCCAGTGCTGTGTTGAGCACTATAGCAGCTGTAAGAATACTGGAGAGTGCTATTTTTCTAAGAGCTAGACAAGGAGATTCTTTCATTTGATCATTACCATTTTATGAGTAGTTGTTAATTCTATTCAGAATTTTAAAAAATTCTTAGTTACAGAAGTGTAAAGTATTTGCCAAAGGTCACGGAGCTGGTAAAGAGTAGAACAAGAATATGAACTTAGAAAATCTGACTCCAAAGCCTCCCTACTTAACTACTATATTATGCCACCTCCCACTTACCCCAAACGGACAGAAATGGTTGATCATATGCTCTATGCCAGATACTAGCACTGATTAATTACCTGCAGTAATTTATCTAATTGCCACTGTTGCTTCATGATTGTCATCTTTTTACAGAGGAGAAAGCTGAAACCTAGAGAGAGTGGGTAATGTGCTTAAGATCACACAGGTAGAAAGTGGTGGTCTTGGGTCAGAGCCCAGGTCTCTGACTCTAGCCCTATACTTGACTGTTCTTCTCTACTAGAGCTTAAAACACAATCTCACTGCCACATTCATTGTCATGAAGCTTCTCTTTTGTTTTTTCCTAAGAGTTTTATAGTTTGAGCTTTAATGTTCTGATCTACTTTGAGTTAATTTTTGCATGTCATGTGAGGAAGTATCTAACTTCACTATTTTGCATGTGGATATTCAGTTTCTACAGCCCCATTTCTTAAAAAGACTGACCTTTCTCCAATGGTCTTGGCACCCTTATTGAAAATCACTTGACGGTACATGTGAGAGTTTATTTCTGGGCTCTCTATTCTATTCCATTGGTCTATACTTGTGTCTTTATGCCAGTACCAAGCTGTTTTGATTAGTTTATCTTTGTATTAAGTTTTGAAACCTGGAAATATAAGACCAACTTTTTTTCAGGATTTGGGGGGGCTATTAGGGACCCCTTGGGGCTTCCCTGGTGGCTCAGACAGTAAAGCATCTGCCTACAATGCAGGAGACCTGAGTTCGATCTCTGGGTCAGGAAGACCCCCTGAAAAAGGAAATGGCAACCCACTCCAGTCCTCTTGCCTGGAAAATCCCATGGATGGAGGACCCTGGTAGGCTACAGTCCATGGGGTTGCAAAGAGTCAGACACGACTGAGCGACTTCACTTCACTATACTTCACTTATGGGCCCCTTGAGATTCCATATGAATTTTAGAATAGATTTTTCTCTTTATGCAAAAATAATTCATTGGGATTTTAAAACAGTCCACAATAAAGACATGTAAATCAATAACTATAGTAAAATGCTGTGAGTGTTGAGAACCACTAATCTTTTCCACTAAACTGTAAGCATTTCAAGGGTAATTATTTCATATGTATCCCCTCAGAATATATTACTGAATCATGTGCTGGGCAGAACTCAGTTAATGCCTCTGAATGACTCAGGATTACTGAGCATCAAATACTTATTTCGTTGTCTGATAAGATCCAAGATGTTTTAATAACTAAACAGAGCTAACTGAAAATTAGTCAGATTTCTTCTTCTCCATAAAATAAAACAAAGTGAGTCCTGACTGGGACACACACATTGTAATTTTCATGATTATATAAAAGCTTTGAGGAATGCAGAACAAAGTGTGTGGAATTTTTTTCTATAGTTTAAAATAAGTAGAACCTCTCTCCTCCCCTCCCCCAGCTAGCTGTAGCTTAATGAAATCTAAAGGTGATATCTAGATAGAGACCTTTATCTATTCTCTCTATATATCTCTTGACCATCAAGGGTAAGTGGTTTATTATTTCAGGGGCTGTATTACTGGCTGCATGCTTATTATAAATGCTCAGGTTTGGACGTGGCTTATTCCATTTATAGCATTAGTACTGTTTTTTAAGTTTAAATAAACGGATTGAAGAATTGAAGATCACATAGTAATGTTGTTATATAATGTAAAAGGTATGAAACATAAACTTCTTCCTTCCTTCTGTGGAGTCTAATGAAACTGCCAGTTGTTTATTTTAGCACCAGAAACTCTTGGCCTGCAGAGCACAGGAAAGACAGAAGAAACGGTTGCTTTGATGCTTCTAGAATTCACCCAAGAGGACTTGTAAACCAAGATAGCAAAACTGCCCTTACACTGCCAGCCCAGGCACTCACTGTCTCCTCCGTGCTTCCTTCTCCTAGCAAACAAAATTCCTAGGGCTCATGAAGAAAGAGGCCAACAGTGGTGATGTGTGGGGAGAGAACTCACTTTTATCTAGGCCAGGAGGGCTCCAACTTTTATGGAACATAGACCTCTTTGAAATCTGATGAAATATATGAACCCTGATTCCCCCACCCAAACCCAAATGTAAACATACTTGCAAAGTTTTACATATGATTTCAGGGGGCTCACAGACTAGAACTTCTGGTCTACTGAATGCCAACTTTGTCCTACATACTGTGTTAGGTGAATTACTACAATGCCATATACATTAATCTGGCAAGTGATGATGTTTGGGTCCAAGGATTAAAGGGAAGTGTTAGAGAATAATAGCTTTGTTGGTTTATTTTAATTGAGTTGCCAGGAAAACAGCCCCAGAAATTGAAGAGTGGGCACAGAAAAGAGACTTGCTAAGTCACTGTCTGGTAAAGAATGTGGACTTTCCCAATAAGAGGTGTGGCCTTTGCCCTCAGTTCCTGGTAGGGAATTGATGTCGTCCGTGATAGGAGGGTCTTTGTTCAGGGAGAAAGCTGGCCACATCAGATGAAAGGTGGCCAGCTTACACCTCAGATTACTGTATATTTCTGACACACCCTAACATCTGGTGTGACCAGCTTTCTGAAAGAGACCAAACATGTGCTTTTGAGTGAAGGCTTTAGATCATGCAGTTGACCAGGAGGTTGAGATCAACCATGTGGGCAATCACTCAATCATACCTATGTAATGAAGCCCCGATAAAAACCCTGAACACTGAAGTTCGGGCGAACCTCCCCGGGTGGCAGTGTTCCACGTACACTGTCCCATGTTGGTGCCCAGGAGTAACACATTCTTGAGGATGATGGAAGCTTTGTGTTTGGACCTTCCCAGACTCTGCCCTACACAGCTCTTCCTTTGACTAATTCTAGTCTGTATCCTTTGCCTGTAATAAGCCACCGCTGCAAGTATAATAGATTTCAGTGACTTCCATGAGTCTTCGGCAGACTTGGCAGCCTGAAGGACTATGCCCTGACCTCACAAGTTGGCTCTCTGTGCAGCCACTTTCAAGCAGAGTTCAGCAGCACCCAAGCCCTTGGCCGTCAGGTCCCCCGGGTTAGCTATAAGTTGTTAGAGGATTTCTAGACCCTCTATTCTTGGGCAAATAAATGACAACTTACTAGAAATTCAAGAGAGAGATATTTAGGAATGAACAGAAGAAGTGCAAGGTTTTACATGGAAGAATAGGTATTTTATGTCACCTAAATAAAATCATGATTATTACAAAGAAATATCACTAACCGGAGTCTGAGGATTAGTACTCTGGAAAGATAACAAGAAAAAAAAAAATACACCAGTTTCTCTAAGATGATGGAGACTAAAAATTAGAAAGGGCTGGGACTTCCATGGTGGTCCAGTGACTAAGATTCCATGCTGCCAGTGAAGGCCGTAGGGCCAGGGTTTGATACTAGGTCAGGGAACTAGATTCCACATACTGCTACTAAGAGTTCTCATGCTTCAGCTAAAAGATTCCTTGCCACAATGAAGGTCATGTGCTGCAACAGAGACCCAGTGCAGCCAAATAAACATCTTTTTTAAAAAGAGCTAGCTACCCTAACCCTGTGGGCTAGATCTTCTCTAACCCCGTGGGCTAGATCTTCCCATCCTGGGAAGATCTAACCCCGTGGGCTAGATCTTCCCATCCTGGGAAGATCTTTCTGCCATCAGAAAGCAGGCCCAGCATGACTGGAACGATGGGAGTAGGGGGCTTGCACAAGATCCTATAGGGCGTAAGTGGCTGGCCTGCGGTTTAAACTCAGGCCCATTCGGTGAAAAAGCACACAGCAAGTCCAAAGTGCACCGAGCCACAGCGCAGGGGCAACCTCAGGCAGGGCTCAGCATCGGCAAGGGCGAGGGGTTGGGGGCTGAGAGTGGAAATGAGTACATCAGTGCAGGAGACCCAGGGGCAGCAGCCAAGGCAGACCTTGGCACTGGGGTTTCAAACACACCACCGTTCCTCGGCAGTATGCGAGGGCATGGCTGAGGGTGGGCCTGGGGTAGGGCTGCCTCTGGGAGAGATGGAATGCTGGACCAGATGAAGAGAGGTAAAGCCTAGGTTTTTATGGATGTGGGAAATATTTCCTGTGTTTTCCTTTGATCCCACCATCCCACCAAGGCGAGGGGAGCAGCAGGGGGGCTCTCTCTGTGCTCTCACTGGTACCTGAAAGGAACTTCTATGTTCTGAACCGGTATTAGTGAACACATGATTCATAAATCCTGTCTCTAATACACACCTAGACTAGTTAGTGGCTTTAATACAGAGGCCCTGTCTCTAATTCTGTAAAAGAATAGAGAAATAAACTTGTCTTGTGTATGCTGTGTGCATAGTCACTCAGTCATGTCTGACTCTGCGACCCCATGGACTGTAGCCCACCAAAATCCTCTGTCCATGGGGATTCTCCAGGCAAGAATACTGGAGTAGGCTGCCATGCCCTCCTCCAGGGGAATCTACCAAACCCAGGGATTGAACCCAGGTCTCCCATGTTGCAGGTGGATTCTTAACCATCTGAGCCACCAGGGAATTATTTATCTCCTCATCAGCACCTTCCACTTCTTCCATAAAGAACCAGGGAGCTGACTGAAGCACCCAGCAAAATTCTGGAAGTGACCAAGGAAAACAGCAGCATCGCACCTCCAAGCTCTAGGAGAAACTGCATGACTTTTTTTGATTCAGCCACTCTTTATTCTGAAATAATTCAAGAGAAAGCTCTAATCGCATGGAACAGGAATGCAATACAAGCTGAACTCTGATCTGAAATTCTACTAAAGTGCAATGAGGATCAAATAGTAAGGTGGAAGGCTTCCCTAGTGGCTCAGTGGTAAGGAATCTGCCTGCCAGAGCAGGAGACACAGGCTCAATCCGTGAGGACCCCACATGCAACACAGTAACTGAGCCCGTGCACCCCAACTACTGAGCCTGTGCTCTAGGGCCCAGGAGCCACGACTACGGAAGGCCACAGGCTAGCGCCAATGCTCCGCAACAAGAGAAGCCACTGCAACAAGAAAGCCATTCACTGCAACTAGAGAGGAGTCCCTGTTCATCACAACTAGAGAAAAACTCACCAGCAACAAAGACCCAGCACAGGCAAAAATAAATAAATAATAATAAGTAAGGTGGAAAGGAAGAGAGTAAATCAACCCAACCTCAACAGGAAGAATGAATGTGCCAGGAAAAAGGAGGAGGCAGTATAGGAAGGGATTTGGGTTCTGAGAGACCATTGTCTCCTTTCATTCCCTGTGGGGTTTTTCAGGCCTCAGTTTTCCTGTCTGTAAATGGGAATAAAAGTATCTACCTCAGAGGACACTATTCTGGATGAAGAGATTTAACAACCAAATGATAATGAGTAACTTTGTGTGGATCCTGGGATGAACAAAACAGTTTTAAAAGATACTTCTAAGATAATTAAAAAAACAGAAAGAAGATGGACTAGGTATTAGATGATAGCAAAGAATTATGATGTTTATCTTTTGAAGAACACAGTCTGTTTTTTTAGAGATACACAGATGTAGAGGTAACAAGATATGAGTTCTGGAATTTGCTTTTAACATCCTTAACAATAAGGAAGGGAGAGAAGGAGGGAGTTTGAATTTTCAAAGGCTTCTTTGCAGTTCCACCCAGCTGTAAACAGCCAATTCATCCAAAGTGGCCTCCTCTAAAACACATGGCACATTGAACACCCAAACCTTCCTAAAACAGTCTTGAATATGAGCCACACAAGATGCTTGGCTCCTAGTGGGGGCTACCTATAGGTATTACATATTCTCAAATCAATCACTTGACGTTTTTATGGCATCACAAAATCTACACCTTTGCTCCAGCCTAAATCAACAACAAAAGCATCAGCCACGACTGCGTATATTACAGGATCCTTGTAAATCAGCAGTTGCCTTTAGGCTCAAGGGACCTCCAAATCTGACCAGCTGTTCAAAACAGTAAAATCTCATTAGCTCAACGTCCAACCACTCAACGGTGAAGCTGACTTCAAAGTCTCACTCTGCCACCAAAGAGAGAAAAACCAGGAAACTCCTGTATTTATAAGCTAATTAACAAGCTGAGAATCCGATTTCTTCTCAATAGGAAAGAAGGGAGCACATGCTACTTAAGGGTTGTTTTTTATTCTTTTAATTATTTCTCCCCTTCCCTTTTATGAGAACACTTTTTTGTGTGTGTGGAAAAGAAATGATAGGACGACTGCTTGATGTTGACTGTTTCGATCCAGTGAAAAATTCCGATTGGTGATCATATTTGACTTGGGCATTGGGCTGGGAGAAGATGGCATTAACTTTCACCTCTGCTGAATAATGTTATGGAAGAAGGCTTATTGTTTATTGGTATTTAAGTAAAATCCATTCTATGATAGCCATTTTTCTCAAATACATTGGCACTAAAATCGCTTGTTGGCAAGTACATGGGACACAAAATCTATCCCAATATCTATCAGATGGTGAAAAAAGAGGGAAAAATCTCTGTGTGCATGTGTGCGTTTATTAATTTTATTTTTCTTATATTGGGTGGGGAATTGGGGATGCTGAGAGAAGCGGTTTACAAAGCCCAGTTACTCTCTGATCTGACCCTTGACTGCTCTAGGCAAGACCTGCCACTCTTGTTGTCAGTGAGCACCAGATGTTTTTAGCACTTTGTTGCTGTTTTACAGATGCCCAGAGTCTGAGAGTTATGCCTATTCTTATTTGCTTGATGCTGGGATTATGGGGGGCATGATGGTGAGCGAGGACACTGAGAGAAGGCAGGCGAGGGCAGGTGGTGAGCTTGGCCATGTCCTGCCACTTTTGGCCAATGATAAGCTTTTGCATGGAGCGCGTGTGTCAGAACAACAAAGCCCTCGGATGGGAATCAAATGCCTGGGACTGAGATGTGGTACCAGGGTTCCAGCTGGCAGACTGAGGGATAGAAGCCGACACCTGGCTGGACCATAAATCCTTCCCCAGAAGGAATGCTGCCACATGCACAGCCTCTGCTTACGTCTTATTATCTCTTTTACACTTTGTGCCATCATAATCCATTCCACCTCTTCCAGAAGCTACACTGGAAGATAACAGCTATAAAGTCGAAAGGCATTAAAAGGGGTATCAGTCATCACATCACTGTCATTTTTTCAAAAGAACCATGTCAATCTCTAATTATTTTCATGGTGGCCTTTGGAGAAGGCAATGGCAACCCATTCCAGTATTCTTGCCTGGGAAATCCCACGGACAGAGAAGCCTGGCTGGCTACCGTCTGGAGTTAGCAAAGGGTCAGACACGACTGAGCAAATAACACTTTCACTTTGAAAGGGAAGTTGAGTGCCGGCAACATTTTTTCTATTCAAATCAAACACTGCTTCACTACTGTATGATCTCACTACTTAAAGTTTCAGGAGAGCCCTAGTTTCCCTGGTGGCTCAGCTGGTAAAGAACCCACCTGACAATGAAGGAGACAGAAGAGAAGCGGGTTTGATCCCTGAGTCAAGAAAATACCGTGGAGAAGAAAACGGTAACCCACCCCAGTATTCTGGCCTGGAGAATCTCATGGACAGAGGAACCTGGTGGACTCCAGTCCATGGGGTCACAAAGAGTCGGACACAACTGAGCACGCACACACAGTTTTAATAACTCTTACAAGAACACCTCGCTATACTGTGTTTTGCTTTACGTCAACTTCACAAGGACTGCATTTTTGTTTGTGTTGTTTACACGTTGAGGGTTTGTGCAACCCTGCATCAAGCCGCTCTGTTGGCACCATTTTTGCAATGTCATTTGCTCACTTTGTGTCTCTGTGTCACATTTTGGTAATTCCTGTAACATTTCAAACCTTTTCATTATGGTTATAATATTTATTAGGGTGATCTGTGACCAGTGACCTTTGATGTTGCTATTGCAAAAAGATTATGGCTGGCTGAAGGCTCAGATAATGGTTAGCCTTTTTAGGTGTAGAGCATTTTTTAATGAAAACCTATGCACTTTGCAGACATAGTGCTATCTCATACTTAACAGACTGCACTAGAGTGTATACAACACTTTCACATGCATTGGGAAATGGAAAAATTTGTATGATTTGCTTACTGTGATATTTGCTTTAATGCAATGGTCTGGAGCCAAACCCGCACAATCTCCAGGTCTGTCTGTGTATCATTACTGTAAGAACAATACTGTCACATAGTGCCAATAAAAGTCCATGTAGTCAAAACTATGGTTTTTCCAGTAGTCATGTATGGATGTGAGAGCTGGAATAAAGAAGGCTGAATGCTGAAGAACTGATGTTTTCAAATTATAGTGCTGGAGAAGACTTTTGAGAGTCCCTTGGACTGCAAGGAAATCAAACCAGTCAATCCTAAAGCAAATAAACCATGAGTATTCATTGGAAGTACTGATGCTGAAAGTCCAATACTTTAGCTGCCTAATGTGAAGAGCCAACACAATGGAAAAGACCCTGATGCTAGGAAAGATCAAAGGCAACAGGAGAAGCATACTGCAGAGGATGAGATGGTAAGATAGTATCACTGACTCAGTGGACACAAATTTGAGCAAACTTCGGGAAATAGTGGAGGACAGAGGAGCCTGGTGTGCTATAATCCATGGGGTCGCAGAGTCAGACTGGACTTGACAATTGAACAAGTGCTGTCACATAGTGGGAGCTCAAAAGATGTCTGTTAGATGAACAATTAAGTGAAATCAACCCATTTTACCTATTTGATAGCAATGAAAAAGCTGTCTCCCATTAGATTGACAAAGTTGCATGTCTGAGAATAAATTTCAGTCCCTCAGACTTTTCTTCATTCCTTTTCATCGTGTTTCTCTCAGATCATAAGATCCCTGCATTTTCTAAAGGTGCCACTAATTTGTTTGTTGCATGGATGCCAAACACACTTGCCCAAAGGGAGTAAGCAGGAATCCTGCCATGCCATGTTCTGTATTCTTTAAAAGCACGGAAAGCCACTGTCTAAGAATTAAACTGACAACTCCTGTGGAACAATCGGCCCTTACTGGCAAATCTTCCAGATCTCTAGATTGGTTTTAGAAATCAGACCAGAGGCAACACACACATACAAAACCCTGCCAGATTCTCACACAAGGTTTTAACATCACCCTCCATATTTTGGGACAGATGAAAGGGTAATTGGAGGCCTGTGGAAAATATGAGTTTTTCTTTGCTTCTCATATATCCCTTCACATTCTAGAAGGGAAGGAAATGACTTATGTAATGTTATGATAGTATTAAATGACTATTGTTTCCATGCTTATGTTAACTACCTCAGGCAGGTCGGGGTGTGGGTTCTGGCTTACCCTTGGAGAGAACCACACAAGTCAGAAGTATGTTTCAGTTTTCTCCCCAAAATGAATGGAGCAGCAACACTGAACACAGACTTTCAAAAATCAGAGGTTCTGTTCTTCTGGTCCAATGATGTGCTTAACAGGGAAGAGGAAATGAAATTAAGCAAAAACAGGTTTCCAAAAACAGAGTCTTTGCCAGCCAAATCAAAGTCCAACAAAATGTTAACAGGCCATGATTATATCCTTGGAAAGGGATGATCCAAAACATGATCCATCAGGAAAAAGACAGTTGAGTCCAAGGTATTCCTTGAAAGGGAATCCCAGTAGGATTCGAAGTACCTCCAACCTTCCTCATGGGGGAAAACGTAGCCCCTCTCCTCCCCAGTCTGGTCCATGCATCCACCATGCCAAAACCCCATTGAAAAGTCACCTCCCCAGCCTGGTAAGATGAGAAGGACCCAGCAGAGTAGGCGGCCACAGTTCTAAGTTCCAAATGTGTCCTGCAACCATCTAAGGAAAATTAAACATTTGGTTACTAAGCTCTATGTAAGCATGCTTCCAGATGGTTAAGGTGCTCCAAAAAATGAATTGACACTTTTTTCTCACATGCTTATTCTATTATGGCTAATATTATGTCATCACCCATACACTTAGGCTCTGGCATTTATTTGTACACCTGGATCCTGCTGGTTATTTCCCAGAATTAACATCTTTCCTTATGCCTATTTTTTAAATGCACATCTTGGCTTTTCTGCTTCATATGATAGAGTTTTGTGATTTCTACTGTCCCTCATACATTTTCATCTGTTATTTACAAGTTCTCATATTTACATAGACCAGATTGACTGGTGTAGCACCAAAAATTTACCCTTAGAAAATTAAAGATAGTTCTAATTTATTCACCAGATACCAATTTTGAACAGGAAAGATTATAGGGCATAAGCTTTCCTAAGTTTGTCATATCAAAAAAAGAATACCATGAATTACACACATAGGATATGGGTTGATATATGAGCTTTGAATGATTTGGGAATCCCATCATTTGCTGTTCAGTTTATCTACGGAAGTGAGTTATAAGAACAAAAATCCATTTAAATCAGTGGTACTGCTTTAAAATTCTCATTCATATAGTTGAAAATTCCCTATAGATGTTCAGCTCATAGACATGTAGACTTCCTTCCTTCTGTTCTTCCTCCTTCCTTCCCTTTCTACACCTGACCAGCTACTAGAAATATTTATTGAACAAAGTTTTTTTTAAATTATAGTTGATTTACAATGTTATATTAGTTTCAGGTATACAGCAGAGTGATTCAGCTATACACACATTATATATATATGTGTGTGTATGTATATGTGTGTGTGTATGTACAGATATAGACTTTATTTTTTTGCATTATAGTTTATTATAGGACATTGATTATATTTTCCTGTGCTGTACAGCAGATCCTTGTTTATCTGCTTTGTATATAGTAGTTTGTATCTGCTAATCCTAAACTTCTAATTTATCCCTTCCCCACCCCTCTTCCTTTTTGGTAACCTTAATTTTGTTTTCTGTGTCTGTGAGTCTGTTTCTGTTTTGCAAATAAATTCATTGTATCATATTTTAGATTCCACATATAAATGATATCATATGGTATTTGTCTTTCTCTCTCTGACTTACTTCACTTAGTATGATAACCTCTAGATCCATCCATGTTGCCACAAATGCCATTATTTCATTCTCTTCATGGCTAAGTAGTATTCCACTGTATGTATGTACCACATCTTCTTTATCCATTTTTTGTTAATGGACATTTTGTTTCCATGTCTTGTTTATTGTGAACATAGGGGTGTATGTATCTTTTCGAATTAGAGTTTTCATCTTTTCTGGATATATAACTGGATCATAGGGCGGTTCTATCTTTAGCTTTTTAAGGAACCTCTATACAGTTTTCCATAGTGACTGCATCAATTTACATTCTCACCAAGACAGTAAGTGGTGAGCAAAGATTTATGTTGTTATGTTTTAAAGTATAACATCTCTTACATTATTGGCCAAGTTTTGACTTATTCTTTATCTATTCATTCAACTCACATTTATTAATTAAGTGGCTATTGTGTACAAGTTACTCTGCTAGGTGCTCAGAATACTCGAGAGACTTAGATTACTAGGGAAAATAAGGTATGTACATAATGATAATACAAGGTATCATAATTAAGAAGACAAAAGAACCACAAGGGAAGCACAGACAGATGCCTAGGGACAGTCAGAGGACTAATTTTAGGTGGAGAACACTCAGAAAAGGCTTCCTGAAAGAAGTTTTTTTGTTTTTTTTTTTAAGACTGAACAATGAATTCACAAGCATGTGTGTGGTGCATGTAAATTTCTCCCATGTTATTTTAATCATTTGTTTGTCTCTCTCAGTTCTTACACACCAAGTTCCTTGAGGGCAAGAGATACTGTTTGGTCCACATTTATTTTTTCTAATACCTAGGACAAATGCCTGGAATGTGCTCAGTAAATGTTTGTTGAATAACATTATTAATAATGAATTTGGTCATAGGGGAAATTCTAGGCAGAGGCCACAGAGAGCAGCTGACTATAGACAGAGTTTTTTGATTCTATCATTTGGCAAATACAGAATCTTTCAGCTATGGAAAATAAAGCAATACATTTCTTGTTTCATCTGAAAGTTTATTTTGATTTGAAACAAACTTCCTTGTCTTCTACCCATGTCTGGCTGCACAGCTTCACTGGCTGTGCCCACATGGGCTGAGAGACAACAGAGCTCAGGGTAGAAACTTCCTTTTCCCACTCGGGTTCCTGAGCAGCTTCCTGGCCTGAATGGGGGCTTCATTCACAGCCCCTCCAACATGTGGGAATGTCTCACTATGGCTACACTGAGGATTAACCAAACTCAGGCAAGTGTTTGGAGAGATTTAGAGGAAGGTCCCCATGGACCTACAAGGTATTAATGTGATGGAATGTTTAGAAAGTCAAGCAGCTTGGCTCAATTTTTCAAACTAGTGAGGTTCTCTGTTGGAATTGCTGCTATGTTCTCATTTCCAACAGAGTATATATAGTCTGTTACCATCCACAACATGAAAAAAGACTTAGGGAAAGGAGAGAGAGAAACAAAGTGTGAAGCCTGTGTGACTTCAGTGTCTGTGTGTGTGTGTCCGGAGCAGGCAATGTCTAGTGGGGAAGGACTAGGGAAAGAGTATGTTAGATAACTAGGTCAAAAGTCTCCTTCCAAAAGGTTCCATGAGTGGATAAAAGAAGGGAAACCCTTTCCCATTAACTGGAATATTGGGAAAATTCTCCTCTACTCTCAGCACTGTTAATATCAGTTAAGTGATAGTGAAGACCCTTTAATTTTTTAAAAGGTACTTAATAGTCATTTCAGCTGAGTTTGAGAGGTGAATAAAACAAAACAAACCTTGTGATCTCAAAGTCATATTCATTAATGCTCCTCACTTCTGTCAAGATAGGTGCCTGGGAAGGACATCGCCTTGTCAACTCTGCATCTTACATTCTATGGCACTGGCAGCTTAGTTAAGTGTGGTCACATTTAGAAAAAAATTAATGTATCCACTTTAATTGGAGGCTAATTACTTTACAATATTGTGGTAGTTTTTGCCATACATTGATATGGATCAGCCACAGGTGTACAAGTGTCCCCCGGTCCCAAACGCCCCACCCACCTCCCTCCCCATCCCATCCCTCTGGGCTGTCCCAGTGCCCCAGCTTTGAGTGCCCTGTTTCATGCATCGAACTTGAACTGGTCATCTATTTCACAGTATGGTCACATTTATGACTTTTTGGACCCTAGGAGAGTCAGAAAGAAATGGACTCAAGTTAAATATATTTATTTCTGTAAAACTGCTAATTAGTGATTGAGCCCCTTCATAAATGTCATTTCATTCTTACACCAGCCTCATAAGAGAAGGGCTCTTCTCTTTCATTACTCGTGAGGATTTCTTCAAATCAAAGCAATTAGGTTCTTTCCAAAATATCACAGAATTTATCAAATAGTGACACTAGACTAATCAGCCATTAGAGCACCAACACTATTATTTAATCACAGTGAAGGGTCAGTTGCTCAGTCATGTCTGACCCTTTACGACTCCATGGACTGTAGCCCACCAGGCTCCTCTGTCCATGGAATTCTCCTGCAAGTAATATTGGAGTGGGCTGCCATTCCCTTCTCCGGAGCAATCTTCCTGACCCAGGGATCGAACCCAGGTCTCTCACACTGCAGGCAGATTCTTTACTGTCTGAGCCACCAGGGAAGCCCCTCTTTAATCACACTCCTTTATTAACTCGACAACTTATGTAGAAGAGCACCTCCTATGCATCAAACACTATTCTGGGTACCTCAGACATAGCAGCATTGTGACGTTTACACGCTCAAAACAGAGATAAATGAGTCACTTTACAATGCTGTGTGTGTGCACACACTTACTGAGTCTCTGTGGGAACAACTGATTTGAAATGAATTTACCAGGACTTAGTGTCACAACTGGAAATAGCTTCTATGTTTTCAGCAAGCACTGTTTAAGTGATTCAGTAGCCATTGCCAAGATTCTTCCACACTATTTAGACAGAATCCAGTGACTATACCTCAAAAGAACCACCCCTGGGGTCTTGACTGCTAAACATAATTTCTCAACCCACAGTCTTGGTCCCAGACCCCACTGTTGGAGAGAGGATAAACTAGTAATATTGCTAAGGATACTGGTACTAAATAATATCTATATTTTGTTTATGGTTCAAAGGATCTGATGATTCCATTCTAAATTAGAAAATAAAAATGTTTATATTTTGTTTAAGTTGTGTCATGTAGAAGTGATTAGTTGCAAGGTTTTGTGCAATTCAGCCATCCCAATTTAGGAATTTGGAGAGTGCTATGGACCATTCAAATATTATCTTTCTCTCAGCCCTGACTTTTTTTTTTTTTTTTTCTGTTAATTGATTTGCTCCATGAAATGACCTGTAAAGTGGCCAGATGTTGTAAGAGAACCTTGATAGTATGGGAATTAAACAGGAGACTCCAGCAGCATAAAATGATCCTCAAGTTTCTCCAGCTCTCAATTTAGCGAAAACAAAGGCTCCCACTTTAAGTGGGATTAGAAACAATCTCCTGGATTTCACTGGTAGTGTCTAAAGAAAAGAAAAATTTCTCGCTACTCCCACCACCCAACGCAACAAACAGGATTTGTAAACACAGAAGATACTATCCTGGATTAGTAGCCAGAAGACCTTGGTTTATTCTTGACCCTGCTCTTGTCCGGCTGTGTGACCTTGGACAAAGCATACAGTCTCTGTGTCTTACATTCTCATTGATTAAAATGCACACTGAACACAGCTATGCTCCCCTTATGCATGAACAAAGCACTATGCGGCGTCAGGGGAGCAAGTAAATCCCCCAGGAGAAGTCAAAGAAGGCTTCAGAGGTGAGATGGCATTCGGTCTAGTTTTGGCAGGAGAAGGAGAGTTTTGCCAGCTGAAAAAGACAGGGACAGGACTCTGGGATAGGAGGAGATGTGGTGATTGCACAGTCACAACCAAGAGCCATTTGCAGAGAAAATCACAAAAGGGAACAGAGAGCTGGTGTATTCAGGGGTCAGGGAAAAGCAGGGAATAAGCACAGGGGTGCATAGGCAAGGCTGCAAGATCAGCTCCATTTG
Source organism: Neotragus moschatus (assembly GCA_006410615.1). Classification (NCBI taxonomy): domain Eukaryota; kingdom Metazoa; phylum Chordata; class Mammalia; order Artiodactyla; family Bovidae; genus Neotragus; species Neotragus moschatus. The sequence continues at coordinate 3,848,823 of SJYA01002183.1, forward strand.
AAATTCAGGACCTCATTAACTTTAGATTTTATCCAGAAGGTAACCAGAAGACAACAGGAATTTTTGTTTGATCACTGTTGCTTTCCAGGACAAGAAAAAAAATTTTTTAACCTAGGAAGATAACTCTGTTGACTGTATGCAGGATGCACTGGAAGAGAAAGTAAATGATGGGGAAGAAGCCAATTAGGAAGTTACACTAGGCAAGATATAAGGGTCTGAACTTAAAACCTAGCAGATTCCAATGGCAGAAGAAACGTCTCAATTTAAAGCCTGGAAGAGGATCCTAAGGAGGATTAACAAGACTTTGTGACTAGAGAAGAGAAAGAGAAGTCAAGAGGTTGTGGCAGCTCTAATTCGAGAGGCTCTACACTTTGCTCTCCACACCCATAGGCTCTGCATCCATGGATTCAACCAACCGTGGAACCCGTGGATGCAGAGAACCCACTGAACTACTTTATATACTGGACCTGAGCATCCACAGATTTTGGTATCCACAAAGGTCCTGGAACCAATACCCTGCATATATCAAGGGACTGCCATCTCGTGATTACACATAGACAGAGGCTCTCAAACTTGAGCATGCATCAGAATCATCTATGAAAACATAGATTTCTAGACTCCAGTTCCCAAAGTTTCAACCCAGTAACAAGGTCTCAGAGCTGCCGCTACCCTGGGGAATGCAATTTGAGAAGCAAGGATGTAGGACTTCAGGGCATGAAGAGTTAAAGAGGAAGGAAGCTGTCAGGTTAATTTCCAAGCCAGTTTGTTTGAGGAAACTATGGGGCATGTTGTATGTTTGTTGTCTAAATACCCCATCAGAGGTAAGCTCTAAGAGACCAAGAGTGTTGTCTGGTTCATGCCTGTACCACCAGTGCCTAGCATAATGTCTGGAGAAGAACAATAAAGATTTTCTAAATGAATAAAAGAAAAACCAATCCAGGTAAAGACCAGAAAGCAACTTGAAATATGGGTCCATGAATTTTGTCCACAAGTCACATCTGTTCATATGGATTGGAATATATAGATGGCCATTCCTTTCTTGAAGGGATCTTCCCGAGCCAGGGATCATATCTAGGTCTCCTCCATTGCAGGTAGATTCTTCACTGTTGAGCCACCAGGGAAGCCCATATAGATTGAAAGATGACTGCAAATAAGGCAGTTAGACCACCAGATTCGACACTTTTCAAATCCTTAAAGAGTCTAGCAAAATTAGGTACAAAGTTCCACTGAGTTCATAAACTTTGAAGGTAAGTGCCAACAGAAGCTTGAAGATGCAATCCATGTTTAGGCTCTCTTTCAGTTTGAGCCATAGGAGTACAGCCTGCAAAGCTGATAACTACTTGTTCCTAAAATGATGGAAACAAATACTAAAGGGGTATCCATGAGGACTATCAAAGGAAGAATTTCTGTACTGAGAGGGAAAGACTAGATGGTCTGTCAACCCATTTCTAACTCTAATAGATATTATGATTCTATGACCTGAGTAGGGAACAATGATGGATTCGTGTCAACTTGAGATGAAGAACATAGTAGTCGGATGCAGTGGTACAGCCAATGAAAATTATCTCGGAGTGGGAAGGATAAGCATAATGAAAATACAGGAGCTAAGATACTGGAGGGAAACAGAAAGGTATGAGTTAGGGCATGGGGAAGTGCCAGCCATGATAGAAAGGGGAGATGGACCATTTCAGGTTTGCGTCAAGTCCATGCTGCACACAGACTGATGAGCCTGTATACAGGGCAACATCAACCCTTCTATCTTCTCTGCCTTATAATTCAGAAGTTAATAGATTGTTGTGAGAGAATAAGCTCTTGTGTAGCAAAATATCCTAGAACATCCTTGTACTGAAAAGTCACAATTTCTGAGCATTAAGACAAGACACTTACATTCTAACTGGCACTTACTGCTCACACCAGATTATTTTTAGAAAGAAAACATATAAATCAGGCAACATTTCGCTGAGAAGTAAATTCTTTTATCAGTAAAGGAAATTTGTGGCCTGATAGTGATAGAACATGGCCCTCTCAAAGTTAGAATATGCTTTTACCTCTGCTACTGGTTTAGAAATGCTTTAGAAATACACAAAGGATTAAAAAAAAAAATAGTGCAGTGCCTTGGGGAGTACCGCTAGTTTAAATAACACATGAAAAGTATTTATGAGCCCTTTTTTATGAGGTGGTCAAAGAAAAGACCATCCAGCATGTAACATAAGACTGGCTGAAGAAGAAAGCATTTCCAAACCACATTGGAGAGTTAAGCATGAATGGAATTTTATTTCAGTCTCTATTGCTTATTTAAATGAATGGTGTTTTCAGATGGAGGCTAAATGATAATGCAGATCAAGGTGAGACTTGCCAGGAAGAAAATATACTAGTCCATTATTCCAAGAATGTTACTAGGTAATGCTGAAGTCCTCTGAAATATATGGGTTTAGCAAAAGGAGGTTTCTGGAAGGGGTGAGTGCTTGTAATATGCCCAAGTCCATTTTGAATTCTGTGTACAGAGCGTTTTGCTAGAGTCAGGGCTTTGGAATGACTCCACATTCAGCAAACATGGCTAGGGTGTCTCCAGTCAACTGTGCTAGGCACTGCACACACACAACCGCAACATGTGGCGACAGCCACAGTTGGCTCCAAACAGACTGTTCTCCATTTACTCCGTTGTTGCAATGGTCCTCTCTAAAGAGTGCTTGCCTGCAGCTTTATTCCTCCTGAGTGGTACTGGGCCTGAGCTAATCTGCGCACTGTCTCCTTCCTGGGCCTCTGTGTGACAAAGAGCATGCCCTGGTGTGTGACAGCTGGCAAAGGTTATGGGTGGTGGATGCAGCCTTGGGACAGAACAAAGATAACTGGCCCCTAAAGGCATTCAGTGGAGATCCTTGGCCTCATTAATTCCCTGTCTTCTCATGAGCAGCTGTCCCGTGAGTTGTATCAATAACAAATTGTAACGGTAAAATGCTCCCTCAGGCCACCCATTGATTGAGTTCCATAGCCGTGTCAAGAGCACTGTTGTGTTCATCCCCTCAATGAGTGCTAAGTGCTCCTGGCCATTCACTCACTCATCCCACTAACACTGACTGAGCGCCATCTGCATCCTAGGCACTCTGTTGTCACCTAACTTCATGATCTTCCAACAAATTCCTTTTGGAGTTCACAAACTCATATGGAGTACTAAACCTGCAGCTGGTGTTTCCACACGTGAAAACAAAACTGTTTTAAAAATTTTTAATGGAATGCATCCCATCATCAACATCCTTCCTCCTCAAAAAGCCCACATTTCAATTTCAGCAGCATCAAGCAAGGTCCATGTCTTATAACTACACTTAGGAGATCAAACCAGTCAATCCTAAAGGAATAATCCTTCCAATGAATATTCAGGTTGACTGAATGCTGAAGCTCTAATACTTTAGCCACCTGATGCAAAGAGCCAACTCATTGGGAAAGACCCTGATGCTGGGAAAGACTGAGGGCAGGAGAAGAGGGTGGCAGAGGATGAGAGGGTTAGATAGCACACTGACTCAATGGACATGAACTTGAGCAACCTCCAGAGACAGTGGAGGATAGCAAAGCCTGGTGTGCTGCAGTCCATGGGGTCGCAAAGCGTCAGACACAATCAAGTGACTGAACAACATTTAATAGTTGCATCGTTGAATGAAACTTAGAAAAGAACTACAATCTGAGGCAAGTTGTGAATCTATACAACAGCTTTAAAATATTTTATGAGGTGAGGGAAAACATTAGATGATAGGAAATTCAATTTTCAAGTGTGTGTACTCAGTTTCCAAGTCATGTCCAACTCTTTGTGACCTCATGGAGCCCACCAGGCTCTTCTGTCCATGGGATTTCCCAGGCAAGAATACCAGAGTGGGCTGCCATTTCCATCAACTTCCAGGAAATTCAGTCAAATCATTCAATCATTTTTTTCAGTCTCTTTTACAGAACTAGACCAATTTTGCTGTAAATTTCCCTTTAAACATTCACTTTTTTCATTCCTTGATCATCTATCTTTCTTACTCTCAAAATCTGGGTTTGTGGTGGATTGGAGATGATGGAAATGATGGATGCAAACCAGGGAACCTGACAATCCCGTTTAGAAGGGGCATTGGCTAGTGTGCAGTGTAGCCTGGCACATATCACCCCACTTCCTTGGTACCCATCTTCTACTTCCCTTTCTTTCTAACCTCTTTGCCAGATGGAATAGTAGTTTACCAGTAGGAGAGAATCTCTCCCGTGACTACCTCTATGAGAGACCCCTGGGTGTAGAACCAGTCTCTACCTATATAGCAGTTGTCAAGCCCATCCCTGGGTAACTGATCACTTCTTCATCTTGTGGTGGGGGCCACCCTCCGGGAGGTAAAGGGAAAACCTTAATTCACTTCTATTAAGAGTTAATCCATCTTTACTGTACAGCAGAAACTAGCACAACATTGTAAAGCAATAATATTCCAAATTTTTAAAAAATGCATTCCGATATACATTAGGTGCAGACAATATACTTAGGTGCAGATTCCACTTATATGAGGTACCTAGAAGAGTCAAATTCATAGAGTCAGAAAGTACATTGGTAGATGCCAGGAGCTGGAGGATGAGGGGTTGGGGTGGGAAAGGAGATTGAGGACTTAAGTGTTTAATGCGGGCAGAATTCCAGTTTAGGAAGGTAAAAGATTCGTGAGATGGATGTCAGGGAGAATTGCACAACAATGTGAATGTCCTTAGTGCCACTGAACTGTGCAGTTAAATACGGTTAAAATAGTATGTTTTATATTATGTGACTTTTACCACAATTAAAAAAAAGGGGGGATTTAATCCACAAATCCTCACTTCTCATTCTAGCAAAGTGATTTTTAAAATATAGCCTGTCTTACTAAGTACAGAGCAAATAAAAACAGAATGCTGCCTCTATTTTTTTTTTTTTTTTTTAATTCCAGTCTTTGCCATAACTGGTGGAGGCTGGAGTCTTACTCTTCTGGACAAGAATTCACTCCAAAGTTTACCAGCATGCCATGTGGTGGAAAGGGTTTCAAAATGATGATGGATTTCCAGCCATATTCAAAAGGCAAGAACTTATGATCCCTTTTTTTTCTTTAAATAATCTCTCTTACAGTTCAGCAAAGAAAACTGGCCACAACCCTCTATTTGTTTGCTTTCTTCCCCCTTCTGAAATAAACAGCACAGCACTTCAAGTGTATCTGACTAATTGGAGGTCATTTTACTGATTTTATGCTCAAATTCTTCTTTTTCTTCCCCAGAGGCAGGCATACTTTTAGTTTTAAAATGAAAAGATATAACAGCTTAGTCAGGATACAGCCCCAGTTTCCCTAAGAATCTTTTGGATTATCTAATGGTAACTTACTTTGTTTAGAGTGTTCCAGCAGCTTAAAAGTCATAAGCATTCAATTCTACCAGTGTTTTCCCAAGAAGCCACTTCAGTGCACCCTCATGGGGAGGTGGGAGAAAATTATTCATAAAGCAAAGCTTCCAGCAACATCAATAAAGTGATCATTGTAACCAGGAAGATCACATGTTATTTGTCTTGGCTCTCTCAACAACTAAGTCTAAGGCAATATTTTTTAATAGGTAGTTTTTCTATTTATGGATATTCCATAATTAAGAACAGAGTTGCGATTCTCTTAGTCATGGCTAAGCTATGGCTCAGATATTGTGCTATGACCTGACTATTAAATGTCAGGACCCCACAGTGTGCTGGGATATCTCAGTTCCACAGATGGCATGCTTCCTGTGGCATCTAGGGACCTCTGTGACCCCAAGGATTGTAGCCCATCAGGCTCCTCTGATGGGAGGAGCGAGAATACTGGAGTGGGTTGCCAATCCCTTCTCCAGAGGATCTATCTGATCCAGGGATTGAACCTGGGTCTGCACATTACAGGTGGATTCTTTACAGCCTGAGCCACCAGGGAAGCCCCTCTGAAAATAGAACCACCTCTAACCACACTCAACAAACGATTAATCAAGACTCTTCTCTACCTGGGGCATCATGACTGCCAGTTTATGAGATGCTACAATAGTCTGTGGACTTCTCTGGAATATAATTGTAAAGAGTCACTGAGCTCTTAACTCATTCATTTACTCAACAGTGCACTCACTTTGGATGAGGCACTGTTCTAGATCCTAGAACCATTCCTCTTACAGAAGTTACACCCCACATCTTTAAATTTCTATGCATTGTATTGAGACATCTTCCATAGACATAGAATAAAGGTTGCCATATGTGAAAAGACTTTGGGTTTTCTAGAGCCAGCAGTCACCATCTTGTACTAATTCTAGTAGTGATATCTGTTGGGATTTGTGAGGAAGGGAGACATGGGGAAGAAAGCTGTCCCTTGGTTTCTGAGACACAGGGAAGTACCCTTCCATTGACTAGGGCATGCTCATGTGCTGTTTGTTGCAAATACCAGATTTGGTCCAGCCGTGCAGAGCCACTGGAGGGCTTCACCATGGATAAGGCATTATTTTGGATAAGACATTCTCTCTATGTGGCCTTCAAACACTCCTACTCACAGCCTGCCCCCCAAAATGCAGACATCCACACCAGTATTGTGACACAAGGTAGGAAGCCGTGACAAAGGCAATAGTGCATTTATCATGCTGGTTACATCTGCAAATATCTTGGCAAGTAATGGGGAACTTGGGGCTGATGAGATGTAATTCCAGTTAAATTTCATCTATTATCATTCTAGGGAAAATGAAGAGTAATGTGAGAAGCCCTGAATCATAGAGACATGGGCTTCCCTATTGGCTCAGATGGCAAAGAATCTGCCTTCAAGGCAGGAGGCCTGAGTTTGATCCCTGGGTAGGGAAGATCCCCCAGAGAAGGGAATGGCTACCCATTCCAGTATTCTTGCCTGGACAGTCCATGGACAGAGGAGCCTGGTGGGCTACAGTCCATGTGGCTGCAAAGAGTCAGACAAGACTGAGCGACTTAACAGCTGTGTGGTTTTGTTTTGTTTTGTTTTTGTTTCTGTGGTAGTCAGAATGCCCTGTGTTCTGGTTCTAACTATACTGCTTGCCACCTGAGTGAGCCAAGACTGCTTCTTGATCTCCCAGACTTTATTCCCCCAACCTGGGACATGAAGGTTATACTTCCTATGCCCTGGTGCTCTTCAGAGGATTAAGATAAATGGTCCAGCATCTTGTCCAAAACAAAAAAGGGACAAAACAGTGTTAGAAATCTGCCCCGTTATCACTTCATGCAGCCAAAGTTCTGCCTTCATATATGATGGGGAAGAAACACAGCCTATTCAGATCAGAGTTCTGTAGCTTACAGAAAGAAAATCTCCATATACCCATTCAAACCACTCGTTTACTCTATCGATTGGTCACATTCTCTGTGAAAGGTACCATCTCAAGAACAATCGTCATCAAGCTCTTTATTATTATAGCCATTTAATCCCAGATCTGCATGGTTTTTAGGTGAAGTCTTGAATCAACTGCTTACCAAGAAAATTTGGAGAAGAAAAGATCTTTTTTTACACTTCCGAAGTATGTCCAATTTGTTTTGAAAAGGCAGGATTCCAATCTCACAGTCAGAAAATGTGGTGTTTGGGGTGGCAGTTATAATACTGTGACTATATTTCTCAAACCATAAATTGACATGTGGTCTGACAAGCATAAAGTGTACTTCTGGAGACAGTGGGATAGAATATTTGAAATCAGAACTGGAAAATTTGGGACATATGAAGGCTATAAATAGTGGGCAGAGATTGGGCCGGTTCCAGCAGAGACTCAATTCCTACTAAGAACCACATAATTAGCCAGTCCCCATTTGTTATACATATAAATACTAGTACATAAGAGAGGCAATTCAAACCAGAATGATAAACAAGCCTTGCCTCTGCCAGAGGGCTGCCTGGCACACACATTCCCTGTTCCCAGAGCTCCATGAAGCCCTGGATGGGGAGGGGGGAGCTGTCCCTGGGGAACTGACAATAAAGCTGAGAAACAAAACGCTGAGACCCAAACACACCCACACAGCACAACGTGTTCATTCACATCACGTGGTCATCCTCACTGACCCTTCATCCTACAGATGATGGCAGAATGATCTCACACTGGCAGTTTTTGGATAACCATGCCTCTTCCCAGTGGGAGAATCTACTTTCTGCCCAGATCCATTAGACTGGCAAAACAATGTTGGGATTAGAGCAAGCAGAGAGTTAGGGCAAAGGGCATATTTGAAGGAAGTTCTGCCTCTTTATTGGGCTTCCCAGGTGGCACAGTAGTAAAGAATCCGCCTGCCAATGTAGGACACTCAAGAGATGCAGGTTCAATTCCTGGGTCCAGAAGATCTCCTGGAGGAGGAAGTGGCAACCCACTTCAGTATTCTTGCTTGGGAAATTCCACGGACAGAGGAGACTGGCGGGTCACAAAGAGTTGGACATGATTGAGCCACTAACACACACACAGACACACACACACTTCCTTATTACTTTCACATTGCTTATTAGGAATAAGATATGGCACTGCTCTGCAAAATATAAGGACCCCAATATAAGACATTGCTCCAGCAGAGGACAATGGGCAGGATGTGGAGGACATGAATTTATCAAGTTCATGATGGGAACAGTCCACTTGATGAACTTGACTTGAAGCTGCCATGTGATGCCAGACACATGGCTAAGCATACAACCTCTCTTAATCCCAATAGATCCTGTTATCTCACCTTTTACAGAGAAGGACATTGGGGCATAAGTTCATACTTTAAGATTTTTTTTTAATGTGGACCATTTTTAAGGTCTTCATTGAATTTGTTACAATATTGTTTCTATTTTATGTTTTGGTGTTTTGGCTTCAAGGCAGGGGGAGCCTTAGCTCCCCAAGCAGGGATCAAACCCCCACCCCCTGCATTTTAAGAGGAATTCAACCACTGGATGACCAAAGAAGTCCCTCACACAACTTCTAATAAACTGTTCAGTCTTCAACTGAATTCAGGTTTTCAAGTTCCATGACTCCCAACCTAACACCATAGCAAGAGCAAATATATTTCAGGAAGGACCAGAACAGAAACTAGTTTCTCCACCTTCCAGTTCTCCACAACAAAAGCATCAGAATCACTAAGGAATATTTTGAAAATATAGGCTTGAGTCCTGCCCTGGGATTTCTGATTCAGAGGGCCTGTGTCTCCATATTTTGAGGCATACCACCCCAAACTGGTGATTCTCATACATACCTCCTGTTAGGGACTTCTTGACAAGCCAGCTGTATCTGGCTGAATTTTTGCTAATTTCTTCACAAGAAGGGATTAGAAATCAATATTTAATATTACTATTAAGCATTTGTTAACTGTGCAGTACAAATCTACTTCTGATGAACATGTAGTTAAGTAATGGCTTATATGTTGTGTTTAGTCACTAAGTCACATTCAACTCTTTTACACTCTGTGGACTGTAGCCTGCCAGGCTCCTCTGGTCCATAGGATTTCCCAGGTAAGAATACTGGAGTGAGTTGCCATTTCCTTCTCCAGCGGAGATCTCCAGGATCTTCCTGACCTGGGGATCTAATCTGTGTCTCCTGCATCGGCAGGTGGATTCTTTACCACTGAGCCACTTGGGAAGCCCTAGATTCATGATGATGGTTCAGACATAGTCTAACTACCCCTCAATATCTTACATTCAGTCTATGTCTACCCTGGATGCCATTCTTTACCACTAGCCCCAGCTGTGAAGCTCCTCTGGGTGATATTCTTAACTACTGCAATAAGCCAAAGTCAGAGTAAGCCAAAACTAAGTTAAAGATGGCTCCTTACAGACTGCTCTGAGGATGGCCAAGTTATGAAAAACTAGGAGACACAGCAGCCAATGGTATACGTGTAGCAGAGCCAACACAACTTGAGTGACTTTCGGTCAATGGAATACACCGATTTAAAAATCATGGAACATACACTTGGACTGAAAGCAAAAATTCCCAAACACTAATCTCTGCAAAGGACTCAAATTAGGAAGGCAGAAAGGATGAAGAAAAGAGATGGGTTCATTTCCAAAGTATTCATTTGAAATTTTTTGGTGCTGCAACCAAGGAGATGGGTATGAAAAAGAAATTGGATCAAAATATCCAAGTCTATATTTCTGTATAACCCAAGTCTCTGAGGTTAGCCATTGTTTACATCTGCAGGAGGAGAACAGAGTTAAACACGTAACACTGGTCTTTTGGCTTGATGACAGAAAAGAACATGATGCCAAGGGCAATTTATATTCCTAACATATATATGCTACTCAGCGCCTTAGGTCAAAGATTTGACCCTAATGCCTTGATTTATCAATCTGAAAATATGGGTAGAGAGCAAGAAGGGGGCTCCTAGTAGATGAGAGACACCACATTTGTACTATACTTATGCTCTAATTGCAAACTACCCACAGTTATGTACATTCTGTTTTATGTGCTTTATAAGAGTCAGATGTGGAATTCCCTGTTGGTAGTGGTTGTTTTAACTCTCTAGAAACTTGAAGGGAAGTTAGAACTAAAAAGAAATGAAAGAAATAAGACTTACGAATTAAATGCTTTGAATATTTTCCTCCCTGATTTTCTTTGTAGAGAAATGGAAGACAGACTAGCATAGCGGGGTGCTTTCAAGTGAATCATAATCAAATGTGCGTGCAAAACCATCGGTGAAGTCTAGATGTGCAATTAAATGCCTAATTATGCTTAGAGAGCCCCTGCATTCTTCCCTCACTGCACCCTCAGGAAAACACACAGTGGCCTTCTGTCTTGAGTATGGGTTCTTTAAAGTGTTTAAATGGCATGAAAGTGCAACTGTGTGCCCAATTAGGGGTGCAATTGCTGGGTCAAAGCATGAAAACACAGTCTATTCCCTGCCACTCTGGGTTAGCTCTCCAGACCTTGAGGGCTATGTTTCTCAGCTCCTTTGGCATCCCAGGGCTCAGTGAGAAGTACTGGACGGTGCTTTATCCTTTGTCAGTTTTAGAGATGGTACCAGGGAGAAAAAGTCAAACTCTGATGCTTCCACCAAAGGCTTCGATTTATTTCCTCAACTAAGAGATGAAAAGTTATCCTCAGATATTGCCCTGTTGCGTAGGGTGAGTCATGAGGAAAAAAGCATAGGAACCTCCTTTAATTCCCTCTCTCCATTGCTCAGTACTAATCATGGTTAGGCCCCCATTCAGCTTATTGAAGAGAGATTGCTGCTGCTAAGTCAGTTCAGTTGTGTCTGACTCTGTGCGACCCCACAGATGGCAGCCCACCAGGCTCCCCTGTCCCTGGGATTCTCCAGGCAAGAACACTGGAGTGGGTTGCCATTTCCTTCTCCAATGCATGAAAGTGAAAAGTTAAAGTGAAGCTGCTCAGTTGTATCTGACCCTCAGCGACCCTATGGACTCCTTCGTCCATGGGATTTTTCCAAGCAAGAGTACTGGAGTGGGGTACCATTGCCTTCTCCGACTGAAGAGAGATTAGGGATCATCAAAATATATTCACTACTAGGGACTCAGAGTGGGCTTCTCAGGTAGCTCAGATGGTAAAGAGTCTACCTGCAATGCAGGAGACCCCAGTTTGATTCCTAGGTCAGGAAGATCCCCTCGAGAAGGGTATGGCAACCTACCCCAGTATTCTTGCCTGGAGAATCCTCGTGGACAGAGGAGCCTGGTGGGCTACAATCCATGGGGTCACAAAGAGTCAGATATGACCGAGCGACTAAGCACAGCCCAGCACAGAGACCCAGAGCACATGCTCTGAGAAGGTCATGTAGGAAGGATTTAGAATTTTCTCTCTTTTGGAAGTCACAGATAAACCTTTTTCATTAAAAAGTCTGACATTGGTTGGACGCCCATGTCCCCAGGTCCAGGTGCCTTCCAAAGATTTCTTTAAATTAATTAATTTATATTGGCAGTAATTATTTTACAATGTTGTGGTGGTTTTCACCATACATCAACGTGAATCAAGTCCTAGTCAGTGGAAGGAGTGCACTGTGTGGGAAAAGCCAGAGTCAGAGGTTAGACAGCCTTACACCTTAGGGCAGCTAAGAAGTGGATCCCAGGGGTGGAGAAGAGGTGGGGAGGGCCTACACAAGGCAGGTGGGTGTGTGTGGAGGGTTCTGGGGAGCAGGCAGGGTGAGGAGAGTTGGTGTCAAAACAATCCGTAACAGTCAGAGGAGAGGTGTTTCAGAGGCAGAGGAACTTCAAGCTCTAGGGAGATCATCAGGAGAGCAGGATTTGAGTCCCAGAGGAAGAGGTAAATATAAGGAAGCAACAAGTAATCCAAAGCAAAAGCAGAGCAAGAACCCAGAGAAATCAGTGTTGGACTAACCAGGATATTAGGTCAGGGTTTGGTCATAAAATATGAGAGGAGTCCAAGCATCAGGACTTTTACTTTAAAAACTTTGGTTTCCCAGGTGGCACTAGTGGTAAAAAACTTGCCTGTCAGTGAACGAGATGTAAGAGACACGGGTTCAACCCCTGGGCCGGGAAGATCCCCTGGAGGAGAGCACGGCAATTCACTCTAGTATCTCTGCCTGGAGAATCCCATGGACAGAGGAGCCTCGTGGGCTACAGTCCACAGAGTCACAGAGTCAGACACGACTGAAGTGACTGAACACGCACCCACATGTTCAGTATGGCACAGAGAACTCAGTACTCGGTAAGGATCTATATAGGAGAAGAATCTAAAAGGGTTGATTGATTTATATATAACTGACTCACTTTGCTGTACACCTGAAACTAACACAACATTCTAAATCAACCGCACTCCAATAAAAACTTTAAAATAAACATCGACGCAACACCTACTTTGTGTTGGGTGTTGAAGGCAGATGTCAGTATTGATAATACAATGGTAAAACCACAAATAGAAATAATGGTTAGAAACAGACCTAACAAAGGGCCTGGGATACTGAATACGCAGTTGTGGACTCAGGGGATCTTTTAGCTCCCTTTGCTGTTTGCAAATTCTGGGATAACATGTGAGTGGTTTCTGCTACAGGAATCCCAGTGCTGCTAGAGCAGAGCTGCAGCAGACAAGTCAGGACCCTGACAATGGGGCATGTTTATGATTCTTCCTTCTTATTTGTCCAAGCTGCTGCTTTTCTGTATCCTCAGTCTTCTTAAAAAAAAAAGGAAGACAAAAAAAAAAAAAAAAAAACATACACCCTGTCTTAACATGTCTCACCTCTTTCCGACTTGGCTTAAGAACAAAAATTCCAGCTGTTATTTCATGCCTCATCATGAAACAGAGCTGACCTCTCACTGGCAAAGGGGTCCCTGTTGTCTGGTGGGCTCACAGAGCCTGTCCCTGTCCCACAAACCCCCTTCTTGTTTTTGTCGAAAGAGGTTCGTGTGACTGAGTCATGGAAAAAAAAAAAACACACAGTCCAAGTGTTAGAAGCCAGTTCCAAACTCAAAGAGAAAAGCAGTGGCCAAGGCGCATGAACAATAAAGGTGCATTTATACAATGAATCTAAACAATTCCTCACCAGAAATATGCAACCCCAATGAGCAGCACTCCTAAAGTGGGAAGGGGCAGGCTGCATAGCAGCTTGGTGGTACAGAAGTCAACAAAGTACTAAGGTAAACTTTTTGAGAGGATCAATTTGGTCATGGTTACTGGTTATTAGACTATTCATAGGAACTGTCTCTGGCGCTAAACACCAAATCAGGACAGTGATACGGCTTCCACTGACTTAGAGAACATATAGGCAGAGAAGTGCACCGCTGAAGCTTCTTTAGCAGGAAGCAAGGCAGGGTGCTAAGGTGGAAGCCCAGGATGCGTGGAAGTCAGAATCATCCAGAACTGGGCTCTGCCTTGAAGCTTCACCCTACTGTACTGTAAACATCTCATGGGCTTAAAAGGACTGAGGAAATATCTGAGTGTACCTTGATACATGATGACACAGAAGCTTCCTGGGCAGACAGATTCTTGGTCACCCACAGGCAGCCCACAGCGCTGACCCCACTCCCAGCACATCAAGGGCTCCACGCCAGGCCTCTCTCTTCAGGCACTCATTCTCTCTCTGCTGCATCTCAGTGGCTTCCTGCTGATCTCCCCACTTGCAGGATTTCCTCTTCTTCACAGACATATGCGCTAGAGAAAGCTCCTCCAAACCACACTCACACCACCCTCTTGCCCAACAACCTCAACAATGCATCTCTAATATAATGGTAGCTGCTATTTATGGACTGCTGGGCTTGTGCGTTGCCTCAGTTATTATCATTCTCACAGTGAAAATATTAGGCAGAAGGTAATCCCTCCATCTGTTCCACAAACAAGCAGGAACAAAATCCTCACTAAAGTCATCAGTGAGGAAACTGAAGATCAGAGAGCTTGAGGCATCCTCCCCAAGTGCCTTGTAAGAACTTACCTTACGATTCACATGCAGGTGTACCCAGTAGGAAGGCTGGGGTTCTCTCTACTCTCCTAGACTACCCTAGTGGGGGAAAAAAAATGCAAACTCTCTACCTGGCATTCAAGGCCTTACAGAGTCTGAACCTAAGATGGCTCTAGTTGAACTTTCTTTGCCCATATTCTTTATTTTGGTCCAAACAAATTACACCTAGGGCCATAGAAATGCCCAGCTTCACAATACTGTCTGGGACTTCTATTCTGGTCCTACTTCTCAGGATGCTTCTTTCCCATGTAAATTCTACCCACCAGTCCCAGGAATGAACTGTTAAAAAGCTATCTCTGCCACCACACCTTTCCTTGTAAGCACACCTACCCCACAAACACACCAGCCAGAAGAGACTTCTCCTTCCTCTGATCCCACCAGCAGACTTGTGAGACTCTCTCATGACTTGTGTTGTGAATGGTCATACCACAAGCTCAGAAGTCAGAAGGCCAAGGTTTAACTCTTCACTTTTTCACTTACTACTTAAACTCTAGGACTTCTGCCTCCCTGTGCCATAGGATTGTTTTCAGGAGTTAGTTATAAAACAAATGGAAAAGTGCTCAGCACAGTCTGACAAGGAGCAAATGTCTCTAATTATTATATTACAGTGATTTGTATCCGCACATTTTTCTGTCTTCTGAGCATAAGTTTCTTGAGGAGGGGGAACTACCTTACTCAGTCTTCTATCCCCACTGTGATTAGTGGCACATGATAATATTTGACAATGAATGACGAACCTGATGGAGTTTACAATCTAATTTCAAAACCCATTAGGTTATAACTGGTACCGAAGCTCTACACAATGAAATTGCAGCAAGAATTTAATGGGCAAATACCTATATACTTCTGAATTATTGTTTTGAAGAACTTAGATGAAGGAGGCCCAGGGTCTATAATGCTACAGTCAGAGTTAAAGGAGAGAAAAAAACACTCAAAACACACCTCCCATTCCTTGTGCACAGATGAAGGAGCACTCACAAGGCTCAGTGAGAACAACAGGGGTAGCAGGAGCATCATCACAGTAGGTGGTAGGATAGCAGCCAGCATTTACCAAGTACTCCAGGAGGTACCAGACAATAGTTTAAGTGCTTCATGTGTGTTAACCCACTGAATCCTCATAACAACCCATGTGAGGAAACTTCTATTCTTTCCCCATTTTTAGATGAGAAAACTGAGTCTGAGAAAAATTTCTAAGGTCTCACAGGAAGTGATGGAACAGGGATTTGAACCAGAGCCCAAGTAGTGTATACATTGTGACAAACAGTGACAGTCTCAATGCTGTGCTGTCCCCACGCACTGGTAAGGAGGCCCGTCCAGCCAGACCTCAGACAAGGTTCCTGTCCCTGACCCACCAATCACCACACTAAAGGGGCTGCTTCCTTTAGGAGAGCCAGATGCCATCAGAAGGAGTGGAATGAGAATACTGACATGAGAGGACACTAAGCAGACGAAGATGACCGAGTGAAATGACCCACGTGGATGGAACTTCAGAGTACAGGTCAAGGACCTTGTGAGGGCCTCAGAGAACAAGCTTTCTGAAGAGATCACAGTGTGTGAGGAAGCAGATACAAGCTGAGGCCAAAGGATAAAGGGAAGCAGCCTCGCTCCTGGATGAGTTCCTTCAGGAAAACAAATATAAACACATCGATGACCGTGTTTTTGAGTCCCGTATTGTTTTAGGCTCACCTAGCCACAGTTGGGGCTCTGGGGCCCCTTGATGCTGAGGAGTTAATATTGAAATTGCTGCTTAAGCTAGTTAAACATAATGAGGGCTCTTCCTGATGAAAACCATGAGAAAAAAAAAAAACAACTAGGCCCACATAAATGCAGCCCAGGATGGCTGTGACCATTCATTAGTATCACTCTCACATAAATCACCATTCCTGAAGGAAGGGAGGCAACCATACTCTGGGGCATGAAGCTAATCATCTCAGAAGAAGCAACTTTGCAAACTCTTCTTAAGGTCACGGTAGCCTGGATCATGATGAACCCCTGCTCTGCTTCATTGGATATGTGAAAAGTGGACCTTCTTCTACAGGGTAACCTGTGTGCCAGTGTAGGGCCAGTAGTGCCTGCAGGCATCTCAAGCCCACAAAAGACAGCACTGGACCGACCATTTCACTCACTAACTTAGACCAACTCCTGGACAAGCATTCTTTCATCCAGTTGGTCCAAGAACATGGATTTTCAACAGGGACAATAAAGCGGGCAAAACTGGTTCTTGGAGGATGAAATAAAACCTTACTATCTTTTTAAATAAATCACAGATATACATAAGATAAATAAACAGACATGTAATATATCTGTCCTGGTAAAATTCCATGATTGAGGGGGGATCAATGAGGGGAAAAAATGCACCTTTTTGTGGGAGAGGAACAAGAATGAGCCCAGTTTTTAAACACTAAGAGAAGCACAAGAAAATTGGAAAAGGTTGCTGATGGGAGAAGTAGGAAGACAGAAGAGACAATATTCCCCGATCTTCAGTCTTTGCCAAAATCCACCTACAATCTCTAAGGTCGTAGCTGAAGCCTACATCCAGGTTCTTCTTTGGTATAGCTTGGTCCAACCAGCCATCAACAAATAACATAATGAAGGGATCCCACTCCTAGGAATGAAGTCAAACCCAAAGGTCAGCTGTGCTCTGCAGTTTAGGAAAACATAAGACCACCTCAGGAGAAAACAAACCTGATGACCCCTTGATCTTGGGCTTCTATCTTCAAGGACTATGGGGAAAGTTGATTTCTGTTGTTTAAGCCACATTGTTCTTCAGTCTCTAAGTTATGTCTGACTCTTTGTGACCCCATGAACTGCAGCACACCAGGCTTCCCTGTCCTTTGCTATCTCCTGGAGTTTGCTCAAACTCATATTCATTGAGTTAGTGATGCCATCCAACAATCTCGTCCTCTGTCACCCCCTTTACCTCATGCCCTCAATCTTGCCCAGCAATTAGAGTCTTTTCCAATGAATCTAGTCTATGGGGCTTCATTACTATGATACACGTGGCTGGTATTACTTCACCACTAGGGCTCTCACACCAGATTCTCCTCTCCTGGGCACAAGAAAACCATTTCCCCAAGTCTAACCAATTACTTGGAAGCATAAGTGACATCGCATTTCTGGGCCAAAGCATTACATTGCTGAGTCAGGATATTATATTAACTCTCTTCCATGCCACAGCAATCAAAGAACATAAGGAAATGGAGGTACCAGGAAAAGGAAGTAGCCCAGAATCCCAAACCACTACTTTCCTGGAGAACTGGGTCTGCAGAGGACTTTATGTGAAAGAGAAATAAATTTGTTCTGTTATGCCACTGAAATTTTTAATGTTATTTTTCACACAGCATGATTCAGCCTATTTTTACTGATATAACCACCCTACATATGTTTGGGAGGATGTTTCCTGGTGGTACTGAGGTGTCTCCTCATGGGCCACCTATGAAATGAGATGTCTTCCCTCTAACAAAGTCATGAGGAAAGAAACTGACAATGAAAAGTTCAAACAAAGGGAGTGATCCATGTGGAGCCTCAACAAATCAGAGACAAAGGGTAAGAATCTATCAAAATTTCTCTACACTTGTCAAGTTGGGTGAGAATTCTGAGGGTGTGAGCAGTCAAGGGCCAAAAAAACAGATATATGTGTGTGTGTGTGTGTGTGTGTGTGTGTGTGTATGGGTTCTATAGTGCCTTAAGGAAATGTCCTTCAAGGTATATTAATGCATATATGTGGAATATAAAGCAATGGTATAAATGATCTTATTTACAAACAGAAATAGAGACACAGACACAAACATATGGACACCAATGAGGGGAACAGGAAGGTGGGATGATTAGGAGATTGGGATTGACATATACACACTACTGATGCCATGTATAAAATAGATAACTCAATGAGTGTTAGCTGGTCTGTCATGTCCAACTCTTTGCAACCCCATGGACTATAGCCCACCAGGCTCCTCTGTCCACAGAATTCTCCAGGCAAGAACATTGGAGTGGGTTGCCGTTTCCTTCTCCAGGGAATGAGAGCTGAATGAGAACCCACTCTATAGCAGAAGAAATGCTACTCAGTGCTCTGCGGTGACCTAAATGGGAAGGAAATACAAAAGAGAAGGATATATGTATAACTGATTCACTTTGCTGTACAACAGAAACTAGTTTAGTAAACTAAACTACTCCAATAAAAATTAGTTTAAAAATAAACACCTTCTCTGGTTTCCTTCTCACCAGGAAGGCACTTTGATTCTTGGAATTTGATTTCCTGGTCAACAAGAATAATTGTTCCCACAAAAATATATAGCATCATCTAACACTGTAAATCCAAAGAAGGAAATGGCAACCCACTCCAAAATTTTTGCCTTGGAAATCTCATGGACAGAGGAGCCTGGAGGGTTACAGTCCAGTCGCAAAGAGTTGGACACAACTGAGTGACTAAGCAACCAAGCAACACTGTAAATGGATTTCCCAGTACATTTCAATTAAGTGCATTAAGTGTATTTAGCTAGCAGAATTCTGACAAACACCTCAAGACTTTATTACCCCGATGGGTACACCAATGATCCATGCTCCAAACTTCCATGAACTCCATGTAGACTAAGTCACTGGTATAACCCAGGTTTATGACACCAAGTATGAGAGGATGATGCCCTCAACTTGTTGGTAGATTCCATTAAACCTATCTGCTTTTCACTTATGCTTTTTTGCTCATTGCTCAATCCCTTTAGTTCTCTTCTCAACACCATGATGAATTTATCTTTTGCTCTTGACACTTAATTTCTGTCTCTGTGGAAACTCAGCAAGGTGTGTGCAAGTTGCGGCCTATAAAAAGGCTGCTCAAGCCAAGTGGTTGGGAGAGACACCTGATTTCTGACCAGGGTTCCACCTGTCGGCCACGTGGATTGCATATACTCACATCAGTGACCAAACTGAGCCCTTATCCAAGCTGGTCGGCCCAGAGTGGGGATTTTTCTATAATTTACACAAAGGTCCTTGTGAGCTGGAGGTGGGCATGTCCTGAGTCACACATCCCTTTCCAAAGCCTGCCATTTCTCTCAGGGTCCCATTCATACTGTAGCTCACATACTTCAAAGCAGAAGGTCCCTGTAGTGGGGCTGCCTCATCATCACTGGTTCAGGCATCACTTCTGTGAGTGAATTTCCCTCAGCTTCCGATGGACAGACGCTGTACCCACATCATTGCTTAATTCTGTGGTTCTCAGCAGCACCACCCAAAGGGGCAATTGGGAAATCTGTGGTGGCAACTTTTTGAGTTCTCACAATTAGAAGCACCACTATCTTCAGTGAGCAAGGGTAATGGATGCTGGCCATCCAGTGGGTGTGGGATGGTCCTGCGCAGAGAAAAATTGTCCCTCAGTTCTGTCTGATTTTCAGATGCCCCCCACTCTCAACTTCATGGAGATGAAAAACTTTCAGACATTCATGCAAATATTAGCTAACTGCATGCCATGTGCTTGCCCCTCATTCAGTGGTTCTGGGTAGATGAAATTCTCTGCTCTCTGGAGCTTGTAAAAACCTGTTTTAATTTTCTAAGCCTGGAACTTAACCCAATGTTACATTAAAAAAAGTACTTTTGCACTGTCTTAAGATCTCATTATGTTTCCTGAAATGCAACTGCCCTGCAAATTGAGGGAAAATTGTAATTAATTTTGTTCTGAAGTCTACCAAGATTGTTCACTGTATCAGAAAACCACATCACCAACTGCATCACTCTTCAGGACAACCAAGCCACTGGTATAATTTGTCTTTCCAGTTCATACTTATAGCTATACCACTGACAGGGTCCCTGACTAGGCAAACATCTGACTCCTTAAGGAACATTTAGCATAAAACCATACTCATACCAGGGAAGAAGCACATACTTCCCTGGTGGCTCAGATGGTGAAAAATCCACCTGCAATACAAGAGACCCAGGTTCAGTCCCTGGGTCAGAAAGATCCCCTGGAGAAGGAAATGGCAACCCACTCCAGTATTCTTGCCTGGAGAATTCCATGGACAGAGAACCATGGAAGGCTGTAGACCATAGGGTCACAAAGAGTCAGACATGAGCGAGTGACTAACACTTTTACTTTTTCACTGTACTTTATACCCAAACATTCAGAAATAGTTATTTTATTATACATTGCTTTCTTTTAGTTTCAGTTACCTTATAGTTGGGGTATTATTAATATATTATTAATTTTAACATGTGTATTGTTGGTTATATTAGCAATGAATCTCATTTCAAGATGTCAAATGTGATGTAAAAAATTGTACCTTTTACAGAGCGGGGCACTGCATCTAATAAGTTGAAAATCAGTTCCTTAACCATTGAAGTATTCAGCCCCACAGTTTCCAGTGAAGAGCCTCTTCCTCAACAATTTTCTAGAAAGCCTTTTGACAGCAAGAAATCACTCATATTCCCCTTTTTCAAAACTCGAGAGTCCCCTTCAGTCTAACAAATTTGAGAAATACCTCTTCAAGGAACTATATCCAGTGAAAATCTCAACACATAGGGTAGAAAAGCCCACGTGGTTATGTATAGTGAAATTAATGGGGGGAAAAATGAATTCCATACAACTAGTAACTTTAATGTTAAGTAAGATTCTGAAAATCTCACATTCCCTAATTCAATGAATTATTCACAAAAATATATATAGTCATCATTGACTGCTGCTACTGCTGCTAAGTAGCTTCAGTCATGTCCGACTCCGTGCAACCCCATAGACGGCAGCCCACCAGGCTCCCCCATCCCTGGGATTCTCCAGGCAAGAACACTGGAGTGGGTTGCCATTTCCTTCTCCAATGCATGAAAGTGAAAAGTGAAAATGAAGTCACTCTGTCGTGTCTGACCCATTGGTCAAAGTACAGGGCACAAGCTAACTCCTGAGCTGTTTGGGAAGATACTTACTTGTATCTAATACAAACACATGATAAACAACAATCTTCTCCTTGATGTCATGACTCTACAGAGAGTAGATGTCATGGAGGACATGAAACAGGATCCAAGACAGCCAGATTAGGGAGGAGAGCAGCAGCTGATAGGGAAGGCATCTAAGCCATCCCATAGGGAGAACCAAGGATGTGGACTGCTAGTCCCACCGATGCCACTTACTGGCTTGTCTGGCTGTGGATGAGTTTCTTTTCCTCTGTTCCAGTCACAGTTCAACCAGAGAAGCAGAACCAGTAGGAATTGTGTATCAAGAGATTTATTGCAAGACATTTGTTTACATGATTATGGGACCTGGCTAGGACAATCTGAAATCCATAGGGGAAAACATCAGGAAGGCTACCTGAAAGTCCTAGGCATGGGCTATGCCACTGTCCATGGGCAAAATTCTTCTTCAGAGAGGCCTCATCTGTGCTCTTAAGATTCAGCTGACTGAATCAGGCCCACCTAGACTGTCTAGGACAATCTCCCTCAAGAAAGTCAAGTTATTACAGACTTTAACCACATCTATAAAACACCTTCACAGTAACACCCAGATCAGTGTTTGACTAACTAATGGTGTGACAGCCTAACTAAGATGAGTCCTTCAAAAGTCCACCCCTTGTCAACTTTGCACCCAGTACCCATCTCTTAAAAATCACAATCTCCAAATAAAGGGAACAACAAAGTCATAACTCTACACACCACAATGCAGCTGTCCTTCATACAACTGAAGACACACCAACTTCTTCCCTACAAGAGAAGGCCAAGTTCTTGGGGAACATTTCTATTTCACCTTTGATGTCCTGTTACTGAAATACTATAAGGTTCATTATTATTAATAAATTTTACATTAAATGATAAGGGGATAAGAGAAAAAAAACAAAAATATTTAATATGTATCTAAATATCTGAGCAACAAAAGACAGATATAGCTAATAATATTCTCAACTTCAAAATGAGGATTACAAGGCCTATTTCACAAAGCTGCTCAAAGAATTCAGTGATGTGATATGTTATAAGCACTATATTCTAAATATCATCATCATCTGTATAACTATTAGACAGGCACCTATAATGGTTTTAGGGTAAAAACTGTGACTCAGAAGAACACAACAGTAAGTCTAATGTAGGATTGAAAGGGAATTAAGAAATGGCTGTTTCTGGGGCAAAAAAAAAAAAAAAAAAGCCAAAAAACCAACAATAGAAATAAAATCATAGTGAAACATACCAATTGGTTGAATGAAAAAACTAAACACTGAAAATATCTAAATTATTTTCATAGTGCAGGCAGAGAAACAAACTTTCTGTTAGGGAGCAAAACTGTCTTTTGATAAGCAAAATACCTAAATAACATCTTTAGCTGGAAACAGTGCAGCTTTTTCCTCCTCTCCCGTCATTCCCCTGCACTAGCCCACACAGAGGGACCTCTGGATTACAATCAAGGAGAGAAGGGAATGTCTATGATTCCCCTGTGAAGACTTCAAGAATCTGGAGGACCAAAGATAGAGAAAGAGACAGACAGACAGACAGACAGAGATACAGAGCCCCTGGTGGAGGGAGACAGAAGCCAGGAAAGAAATGCAGGCTCCTGGGGTTTGTACAGCTGTGCATAAGAAGACAGGCAAGGAGGTGTTATGGGGCTTTCACTGCACTTATAAGATCCTCAAGATTTTCCCTAAAAATGAGTTTATTTTATGGAAATTAAATTCAGTATGCTACACTAAGACTTCCCTGGTGACTCAGACGGTAAAGCGTCTGCCTACAATGCGGGATACCCGGGTTCAGTCCCTGGGTCAGGAAGATCTCCTGGAGAAGGAAATGGCAACCCACTCTAGTAT
The DNA here is from genome assembly GCA_006410615.1 of Neotragus moschatus. NCBI lineage: Eukaryota > Metazoa > Chordata > Mammalia > Artiodactyla > Bovidae > Neotragus > Neotragus moschatus. Next base: position 3,871,932 of record SJYA01002183.1, read on the forward strand.
TCTTGCTTGGAAAATCCCATGGATGGAGGAGCCTTTTGGGCACAGTCCAAGGGGTCGCAAAGAGTCGGACACAACTGAGCGACTTCGCTTCATGCTACACTAAAGTCTTTGACTTTGTGGATCACAACAAACTGTGGAAAATTCTTCAAGAGATGGGAATACCAGACCACATCTTACCTGCCTCTTGAGAAACCTGTATGCAGGTCAAGAAGCAACAGTTAGAATCATACATGGAACAATGGACTGGTTCCAAATCGAGAAAGGAGTACATCAAGGCTGTATATTGTCACCCTGCTTATTTAACTTATATGCAGAGTACATCATGTGAAATACCAGGCTAGATGAATCTCAAGCTGAAATCAAGATTGCCAGCTGAAATATCAATAACCTCAGATATGCAGATGATACCACTTTAATGGCAGAAAGCAAAGAGGAACTAAAGAGCCTCTTGATGAAGGTGAAAGAGGAGAGTGAACAAGCTGGCTTAAACCTCAACATTAAAAAAATGAAGATCATGGCATCTGGTCCCATCACTTCAAACAGATGGGGAGAAAGTGGAATAGTGACAGACTTCAATTTCTTGGGCTCCAAAATCACTGGGGACAGTGACTGCAGCAATGAAATTAAAGGACGCTTGTTTATTGCAAAGTTATGACAAAGCTAGACAGCATATTAAAAAACAGAGATATCACTTTACCGACAAAGGTCTGTATGGTCAAAGATGTGGTTTTTCCAGTAGTCAAATACAGATGTGAGAGTTGGACCATAAAGAAGGCTGAGGGCCAAAAAATTGATGCCTTCAAACTGTGATGGTGTAGAAGACTCTTGAGAATCTCTTGGACAGCAAGGAGATCAAATCAGTCAGTCCTAAAGGAAATCAACCCTGAATTTTCTTTGGAAGGACTGATGCTGAAGCTGAAGTTCCAAAACTTTGGCCACCTGACGTGAAGAACCAACTCACTGGAAAAGACCCTGATGTTGGGAAAGATTGAGGGCATGAGGAGAAGTGGGCAACAGAGGATGAGATGGTTGGATTGCATCACGAACTCAATGGACATGAGTTTGAGCAAGCTCCGGGAGATAAGTGAAGGGCAGGGAAGCCTGGAATGGAATTGCACAGAGTTAAACACAACAGAGTAATAAGATAAATAATCCAATAAAGTTGATTGTTAAAAAATTCTATGATGATCTTAATTTTCATAAAATGTTGTAACATTTTATAATGTATGAAATGAAAGGAAATAGTAAAATATTAGCAGTGGTTATTTCTCAGTGATGCTGATATGAAGCAGTGTTATGTTTTCAGTTCCTCAGATAAGTGTACCAATTTTTTTCAGAATTAGATAAAGTAAAATCTTCCTGAAAGAGAGCCATTTTCCACTGAGTCTATGCTCATTTCAGAACAATGCTGACTGCTTAAAACTTATCAATTTCAAATTATTATCGCTTCACATAGGATGATCCATCTTGATTTGATTGCTACCCAAGTTCCAGTTTTCTTCAGACTCTGTTCTTGCCTTTGAAATTAATCAATAAAGCAAATGAACCAGCAATGGTGAAAGCATCCGCTCTTCTTGAATAAAAGAGCAACAAACGGAAAGACTCAAGACTCAGGTTTCCAAGACAGCTCTGCTAAAGAATTCATCGTGGCCTTGGGCGAGACTTCCCCTCCAGGCCACAGCTTCTTCAGCTATAAACCGCAGGCCGTGAACCGGATCATCTCTAAGGGCCCATCCGGCACTGACATCCCACCACTTTATGTGCCCCTCGGGGAGGAAAAGCAAGCAAAGCAGGAATCCATCACTGAGTCATCTCTTTGTGGCACTGTGATAGAAATCACACCTCAGACAGCCCCCTTCTCTCTATTTCTCCATTTCATCTTCACCTTCTCAGCCTTCTTTCTCTTGCCAATCATGTGGCAGTAAAACTTAGTTTTCACTCCCAACACTTCAGCTCTTCTGGCTGTTACTCTGAGAGTTCAGTCCTTATTGGTATCTGATTTTGCTCTGGTGCTCAACGGGGGTCTAAATATTTCCTCCTCTCGACTCCAGCTTATTTCAGCAAAACTTCACACCCTCTCCTCTGTTGAAAGCTTCTCTTGCCCTCCCTGCATCATTCTCCCAGCTATTAATATAAATGCATGGGGAGCAGCCTCCATTTCTGCTCTCACAAAATGATGCTGGCATGTAAGAAAACTTTGTGTGAGTACAGGGAGGCTGGGGACGGATGCGGGGGTGGAAGCCCCGAGATCTTAATGTAATCATGCTCATTTTAAGATCTACAGTCATTTGTCCTTGGCTCCATCTTCCCAGAAATGACTGGCACAGGAAGCTTTTTTGAAGGGCTATTGGCTCAAGTCTCACTTGGCGGGTCTTGTGGTGGGGGGGGATCATTTCAGTTACAGTTTCATCTGCCAAGTCTATATTCCCTGTTGCCTGCTGACCCGAGTTGGATTTTAAATTTCCATCAAGACCACCTGCCTGCTGTTAATTAGTTATGGTTTCTTATTTTAAATGCAAACTTGTTTTAACATCCGTGAACTGGCGTAGCATCTTGGGCAACTCCCCTGGTTCTACTGTACAAGCAGCAGTCTCAGCTGACCCAGCTATTTGTACTTTAATAAAATGCTGTAGCCAGGAGGGTAGAATATCCAGCAAATATCTGAGGCTCACCATTGTGAAATCCAAGTAAATCTCAACTCCTGTTTTTTCCTATTGTTTTTTTTAAAAATCTTGAATGTATAATCAAGGATAATTTTTTCTTATTCCCCATCCCACACGTGTGCTTCACACTTCCTTATAATGTGAATAGGAGAACCTTAGAGAGAAACACAAACCTATTGTTTTTAATGCTGCTCTAGATATTTCTTCTGTAGGTTTCATTCATGTGTGATGCATTTACCTATTGCTGTTGTATTAGTTGCTCAGTCTGACTCTTTATGACCCCATAGACTGTGGCCTGCCTGACTCCTCTGTCCATGGAATTCTCCAGGCAAGAGTACTGGAGTGGGTTGCCATTCCTCCAGCAGATCTTCCCGACTCAGGGATGGAACCCTGGTCTCCTGCATTGCCGGCAGATTCTTTACCATCTGAGCCAACAGGAAAGCCCACTTACCAATTATTAAATCAAATCAACTGGTTTCCTCTTACAGATAGTGGGTGAAGGAAATGATCTTTTCAGGCCTATTAGCTTTCCTTTAGCATGAAAAACTAAAGCCAGGAGTTCTCTTCTCCACTGATACAAGCATGTTCTCAGGAGACATGTTCTGACCAGATAAGTTTCAGAAATTTATCCTAAATTTTCCTTCAATCCATGGCACAAAAGTAAACAGAAGCACATTGAGAATAATGGACATAACAACCAACAGGAAGATGATCTGGCATTAACACACAAATTAAATGAGTCTAAAACTTTGGAGGATTAAGAATCCCTCCTTTCTCCAAGACTCAGAAATGAAAATGGAATCTGAGGAAGAGTCAGGAGTCACTGGCTTTCAAAAAAGAGCTTGTATCTATAGATATTTTGATGTTAAATCTACTAATTCTCACAGAATGTTGGACCAACATTAAATGAAGGTGGAACTGATATTGCTGTCACTTTACATTTCCTTGAGCAGCCTGCCATCCAGGTTTCCTTATCATCTTTAGAAACATCCATTTCGAGAAGTGATAAGGAGTGTCATCTTCACAGATGTATTGTTGTNGTGGGCTGCAGTCCATGGGGTCGCTAAGAGTTGGACACGACTGAGCGACTTCACTTTCACTCTTCACTTCCTTGCATTGGAAAAGGAAATGGCACCCCACTCCAGTGTTCTTGCCTGGAGAATCTCAGGGGCGGGGGACCCTGAGGGGCTGCCGTCTATGGAGTCGCACAGAGTCGGACACGACTGAAGCGACTTAGCAGCAGCAGCAGCAGTACCAATGACTAAATCCAGAGCCAGAAAGAGAAGGCACTTTTTTGTCATAATCTAATGGACAATTTTCTCGGTGCTAAGTATTAAATGGTTTTAGGAAATGATGAATGACACCAGCCTCAGTAGCTGGAAGGATTCCATTCTTCCAATTGCTGTCTTTTGGATCTACAAATAATCTGGGGTCAGCTGGCAACAGGAAAAGCCATTGTCTGGGGCTACCTCAGCTTCCCCTCCAGGTTCCTTCCCCAAACCCAGAGCCAAGGCACACCTCTGGATGTGAGAAGAAAAGAAGCTGTGACTGTAGATTGAATCACTCTATGGAGCCAGGTCAAATGGGACAAAAGCTTTGTGTCAGATCATAACCACAAAAATGTATTATCTAAAAGCAAACTTTTTTTTGTTGTAAACATAATGTATGTATTAAATGTAATGTCATGTATGTGAGATGTGAGAGCTGGACAATAAAAAAGAATTGATGCCTTCAGACTGTGGTTCTGGAGGAGACTCTTGAGAGCCCCTTGAANTGTCAGATCATAACCACAAAAATGTATTATCTAAAAGCAAACTTTTTTTTGTTGTAAACATAATGTATGTATTAAATGTAATGTCATGTATGTGAGATGTGAGAGCTGGACAATAAAAAAGAATTGATGCCTTCAGACTGTGGTTCTGGAGGAGACTCTTGAGAGCCCCTTGAACAGCAAGGAGATCAAACCAGTCAACCCTAAAGGAAATCAACCCTGAATATTCATTGGAAGGACTGATGCTGAAGCTGAAGTTCCACTACTTTGGGCACCTGATGTGAAGAGCCAACTCATTGGAAAAGACCCTGATGCTGGGAAAGATTGAAGGCAGAAGTAGAGGATGACTGAGGATGAGATGGTTGGATGGCATCACCGAATCAATGGACATGATTTTGAGCAAATTCCAAGAAATAGTGAAGGACAGGGAAGCCAGGCGTGCTGCAGTCCATGGGATCACAAAAAGCCAGACACGACTGAGCAACTGTACAACCGAAATGCAGTTTCCTGAAGGATTTTTGCCTTTGGAAGATAAAAATACTGACAGATCCTAGGTACTCTAGTCCATATATATTTTATATCATGCATGTGAATGCATGTGTACTTTATAGTATTGTATACAGTATGCATATTAATAAATTATTCATTTTTCTAGAGATAATTATGGGTTGTGATAAACAATCATGTATACTTCAAATCTACATTCATGCCTTTCTTGGAGTATTTTAAGCAATGCTTATGATTAGAGAAGAATACAGCAATTCAGCTCAGTGTGTAGTTCTATGTACCTTCACTCAATCAATATTCTCTTCAAGGAGAGATGTATTTGCTCGCTTTCATGGCAAGTGATTAAACATGATCTTGCTCTATGCCAGGTATACTTGTCTGACACATCCTTGTTTTTGATTTTCCTAGAGCTCTAGGCTGAATTCATTTTCTTCCAACAACTAGAATTTTCCTTTTGTACATGTCACTTGTCTTTGCAATAATTACCATTTCGTTGCCATTTTTCCTACTAAATCATTCTTAACATACTGATCTCAAACCCTTTTTTAAAAATCCCTAATTTCTACTTCCTTCAAACCAAAGAACAATATTTGAATCTGTCATTTATGTAACAAAAGTGCTAATTTTACCTTTGGATCCTATTGGATTCCTTACTGAATCAAAAAGCATCATATTTGTTATTAGAAAATCATTTATAAGAATGTTACTCTCTTGTTTTGTATCATTAAACATTTCATTTCATACTTTGGAGGCAGGATTTAATTTGTCAGAAGTAAGCTACGATTTGACTTAAATTCAGCCTGTATTTCATAATTTTAAGGTTAAAAATATTGCACTCCTTTTAAGAGTCCACCTTAATTTTTTTTTAAAATAAAGTGGGATGTATGTGGGTGAGTGGATGGATGATAGATAGGTAGAAGACAGTTTCAAAAAAAAAGAAAGAAAATGTAGAGGAAGAAAATATCTGAATGAAAGGACATAAGTCACCCAGAAGAAAAAAAAAGAGGGATGGTACGAGGAGGGAGGAGGAGGGAGGTTCAGGATGAGGAACACATGTATACCTGTGGCGGATTCATGTTGATGTATGGCAAAACCAATACACTATTGTAAAGTAATTAGCCTCCAATTAAAATAAATAAACATATTAAAAAATAATAAAGCAGATTTAGTAAACAGAAAGGATATTCAAAAACGAAAAACCTCAGGAGTTAAGTGAATCAGTTATTCAACATTAATTGAATATTGATGAAGAAGAAACAGTAAGTTATAAGTATACTCTAAATATGGGCTCCCCTGCTGGCTGAGGCAGTAAAGAATCTGCCTTCAATGCAAAAGACCCAGATTCGATCCCTTGGTCAGGAAGATCCCCTACAGGAGGAAATGGCAACCCACTCTAGTATTCTTGCCTCGGAAATCCTATGGACAGAGGAACCTGGTGGGCTACAATCCATAGAGTCAAAAAGAGTCGGATACAACTAATCGACTATCACTTTCACTTTCTTCATACCCTTAATAAACATAGATAATTATTGGCTGAAAGGATAATCATAGAATCTGTATTTTTAGCTTTAGGGAGGGGAAAAAAGCAGAAGGAGAAGCCACTTACTATAGATAGCTGTCCTCTTAGATCCATAGAGACTAGTGAGCTGATGTCAACAAGAAGAATCAAAAAAAAAAAAAACCAAAAACAAAAAAAAACCCAACCATCAGCAGAACTACAAAATAGTAATTAGCATGAGAACTTCAAATACCTTGCAAGAAACTGACTAGAACCCAAGGCTGACTATTTACACAGCTATAAAAGAAAAAAAAAGGTACAAAAAAAGTTTTGTACCTTGATATTTGTGGTTCTTTAATTCTTGGTCTGTATCTATATAGTATCTGAGTTTCTAATTATAATAAATTATAAAATATTTCATATCAGTCCTTCATCTGGCCATACCTGGGGAAATCCTAGCACTTTTGCCTGTGTGGTCTAACCCAGGGCACTCTACGTAAAGAGGTAACTACCTTAATTGCAGGTAAAATGTCTAGGGGTATTTAAGAGTCTTCCACTGAGCTGGCTTTATGTGACAGCAAATTTTGCAGACAGACATATAAAAGAAGGAATAAAGTCTTAGTCCATTATGTAAATCTCAGAAGATAATATACTATCATTTTTTATAGCTTGGATTAAACTATTTATCTACTATCAAAGGGATCTTTGAATTGTTTCTTTAAGAAATGGTAGCAATTAGGTTTTAGGCATTACAGATTCTCTAAGTTAAATCTCCCTCATGAATAATACCATGCATTTTGCAAAATAGCTTCTTAGCATGGCTTGAAAACAAACCACCCCAACAAGGAAACAAGCTATGAGCACCTATTTCTAAGGACATGATCAACTGAGATAACCAGGGCCTTGGAACATATTTTGAGGTTACAAAAAATACTTTTCCTTAAAAGATTATTTTGAATGAGGGGGAACTTTCCTGGTGGTCTGCTGGCTAAGAATCTGTGCTCCCAATTCAGGAGGCCTGATTCAATCCCTGGTCAGAGAACTAGATCCTGCATGCCCTAACTAATACACAGCAGAGCCCCCCAAAAAGGATTATTTTTAAGGAAACAAAGATTTACAATTTTTTTTCAGTTTTGTCTTATACAAACAAAATTTTCTATAAAAAGCACATCCAGCTTTTTAAAGTAAAGATAAAAGCCATAAGAATTATTTTTCATGCCCAAAGAAAGTTCAAAAACAATATGCATCCATTATCTCCAAACACTATTCAGTAAAGCAAAACAGTCCTGTCTGACCCCTCTCCCTTAGCTGGCTATGGCATGTACCCTCTCCTTCATTCTACTGTCTCTTGGCTCCCCTTCCTCTCATTCATTCACAGAACTGCCTTAAAGAACTTAAAACGCAGTTCACAGGATGACTTAGGGTGAGAAACACTGGTTGCAGCAAATAGGTAAAGCAAATAGCTTATATATCTAGAATGTTGTAAACCATCTACAGCTTATTGATCTGTGCACAAGGAAATCAAACAAAAACCTCAATACAATCTATTCACTCTTCAGGAAAAAAAGATGGACATAAATTGTGTTGCACTGGATACCCCAAAACAGCTAAGCAACCTATCCTATAGTTGCCAACATTAACTGGCTCCTATAACACACAGACCCAGCTTGAGACAGACTTCATAATTTGGCTTAAACTCTGCATGACCTTTCATTAAAGGCTTAACAATATCCATATTCTTAACAAATACGATTCTACCGCAAGCAGGCTTCACCATCTTTTAAAAAAGTATAGTTTTAATAGCTCATGTCTCCAGACTACAAGCATAAAAAATATTTCTTATTTTACTTTCTTGGTTAAAAAGAAAACTTTAGATTTAATCAGCTTTAATAGTAATTAAGCAGTTTTCCAGGAACCTGACTCAAACACCCTGCCCAGTGTATATCATCCAAATGATTGTACTGGTAACAAAAAAACAAACAAAAACAGGTAATGTGCCCTATAAATAACAGATATAAGATTCTTATAAAACCTAAAGCGATTTTGTAAAAGTCACCATTCTTGGGACTTAGCATGGTTTTATGCTTTCCCTCCATTTATCCTCAGTGCATGGGATTTATCTTTTTATGTGAAATGCATGACAAAATACTTGACTGGTTATCAATCCATTAGGAAAACAGTTACATGGTTTTTCCAATGAGGTTAGAACAAAATGATTTTGGAATTTCCAGAATTTGCAGAAATGGAAAGAAGCCTGACCAACTTTGAACTCTGTTCAAGGAATAAGAAATGGGATTGAACACCATTTTGAAATGTGGGTGCATATGTGCTTGCCAGGTTCTCTTCTTGCCAGCTGCAAAATCTCCCAAAATGTCATCCAAATTTGATTAAAGACAGGTTACTTCAAACTCCTTCTTTCTCATCCTTGTAATAAAAATGGGTATATTTTTCAATATTATTGACAGGAAAGTAAAATAACCAAAACCAAGTGAACAGCTGGGTAATTTCTTTCCTTAAGGAAGTATAGTAGATGTTCCGCCTAGTGTTATCACAGGGGCACCATAATATGTACTCCAGAAAAACAAAGTAATGGCTACTTTACCATGTTTTCTTAACTGTCTCACACTTCAGTACTTCTGTAGGCAATGGCACCCCACTCCATTACTCTTGCCTGGAAAATCCCATGTATGGAGGACCCTGGTAGGCTGCAGTTCATGAGGTCGCTAAAAGTCGGACAAGACTAAGCAACTTCACTTTCAATTTTCACTTTCATGCATTGGAGAAGGAAATGGAACCCACTCCAGTGTTCTTGCCTGGAGAATCCCAGGGACGGGGGAGCCTGGTGGGCTGCCACCTATGGGGTCGCACAGAGTCGGACACGACTGAAGCGACTTAGCAGCAGCATCTCAGAAATACAGATGTGGTCATCTCAGTGTCCTAGATCATCTCAGAAGGAACAAGCACTGATGTTTTGATAGTTCAAAAGAGGAATTATTGTGGAAGAAGCACAGTGAACCGTCTAGACCAGTGGACCCCAACCTTTTTAGCATCAGCAACCTGTTTCATGGAAGACAGTTTTTCCACCGAGAGGGGGTGGGGGGATGGTTCAAGTGGTAATGTGAGCGATGGGGAGTGACAGGGGAACAGCAGATGAAGCTTCACCTGCTGCTCCCCACTGAACTCCTGCTGTGCACCCCAATTTCTAATGGCACTGGTCTGTAGCCAAGGGGTTGGGGACCCCTGGTCTAGAAGATCATTACATGACACTGAGCTCCATCAGACACCCTACTACAACATAGGGCTACAGAGACATCAGACAGTTCATGGGCCCTCCAGGCACTCACAGCTGGGTAAGAAGGCCAACAGGTCACAGGGGAAACACAAAAATAAATATATGGGATTTCTTAGGATCACTGAGAAAGGAAAAGCTGTCACACAGGTAGAAGGGTAGCAGGCTGGGTGACAGAACCTTGAAGGATGAGAAGAGCTCTTCAGGTGGACAGGAAACCAGAGGACAAGGGAAACATGGGTCACCACGGAAGCAAGGCACAGAAAGAGAAATATCAGTCTCCTTACAGAAGAGAGAGCCCTTCCTTTGTCTTTTAGCCTCCCTGCAGAGCAAAGAGCAGATGTTCACTGTTCAGTCTCCTGAGCAGTGATAATGTTTCCTTCTGGAGCGCAGGTTGTGGGGGTTTGCTTGAAGCTCATGGTAAAAGGCTGGGGGTCCCTAAGCAGCCTGCTCCACGGCAGTGACGCAGACCTAGCCCATGCCCAGCATTCACCTGAATCACTCCATGTCATCCCTGTGGGTCTTGCAGGGCAAAGGAAACTTACACTACCATGGAGCTCATGCTGCTTACCGTGCCCTGAGTAAGCGAGTCCTTTGTCTCTGATCTAGGAGACTTGCATCTTCTGCCAGCATCCACGAAACTCTGGCAGGCAAGTTGATCACTTATAAGGAAGGGAAAATCTCCGACCACACACAGTGTCTAACAGACAGGTAGTGAATCAATCCACTGATGAGGGAGTAAGCAGAGGAGAATGAAAGAAGAAATTGAAGAGAAAGATGAATTTGGTTTTGTTGCTGTTCAACTTGAAGTGGTTGTGGAGGCCGGGAGCTGCCAACACAGATTTGTATTTTATGAGAGGTCTGGGCTAGAGATACATATTTTTAAATTAATTTTTATTGGAGTATAGTTGCTTTAAAATGTTGTGCTAGCTTCTACTGCAGAGCAAAATGAATCAGCCACACAGACAGACAGACAGACACACACACACACACACACACACACACATCCTCCCTTTAGGATTTTCCTCTGATTCAGGTCACCACAGTGCATTAAGTACAGTTCCTTGTACTATACAATGTGTTCTCATTAGTTGTCTGTTTTATTTTGTTATTTAGTTGCTAAGTCGTGTCTGACTGCAGAGTGAGCAGTGGACATTTTAGGAATCAGTGAACTATCATGGACTGGAATGGGTGAATTAAACTCAGATGACCATTATATCACTAGAGTGGGCAAGAAGCCCTTAGAAGAAATGGAATAGTCATCAGAGTCAACAAGAGTCTGAAATGCAGTACTTGAGTGCCATCTCAAAGATGACAGAATGATCTCTGTTCGTTTCCAAGGCAAACCATTCAATATCACAGTACTCCAAGTTTATGCTCCAACCAGTGACACTGAAGAAGATGAAACTGAACAGTTCTGTGATGACCTACAAGACCTTCTAGAACTAACACCAAGAAAAGATGTCCTTTTCATCATAGGAGACTGGAATGAAAAGTAGGATGTCAAGAGATCCCTGAAGTAACAGGCAAATTTGGCCTTGGAGTACAAAATGAAGCAGGGCAAAGGCTGACAGAGTTTTTCCAAGAGAACGCACTGGTCATAAAAACACCCTCTTCCAACAACACAAGAGAACACTCTACACATGGACATCACCAGATGGTCAATACCGAAACCAGATTGACTATATTCTTTGCAGCCAAAGATGAAGCTCTATACAGTCAGCAAAAACAAGACTAGAAGCTTACTGTGGCTCAGATCATGAACTCCTTATTGCCAAATTCAGACTTAAATTGAAGAAAATAAGGAAAACCACTAGACCATTCAGGTATGACCTAAATCAATCCCTTATGATTATACAGTGGAAGTGACAAATAGATTCAGTGGATTAGATCTGATAGACAGAGTGCATGAAGAACTATGGATGGAGGCTCATGACACTGTACAGGAGAAAGTAATCAAGACCATCTCCAAGAAAAAGAAATGCAGAAAGCCATAGTGGTTGTCTGAGTAGGTCTTAAAAATAGCTGAGGAAAGAAGAGATGCTAAAGGCAAAGGAGAAAAGGAAAGATATACACATCTGAATGCGGAGTTCCAAAAAATTATCTAGGAGACATAAGAAAGCCTTCCTCAGTGATCAATGCAAAGAAATAGAGGAAAACAACAGAATGGGAAAGATTAGAGATGTCTTCAAGAAAATAAAGATACCAAGGGAACATTTCAGGCAAAGATGGGCTCAATAAAGGACAGAAATGGTATGGACCTAACAGAAGCAGAAGATATTAAGAAAAGGTGGCAAGAATACACAGAAAAACTATACAAAAAAGATCTTAATGACCCAGATAACCACAATGGTGTGATCATTCACCTTGAGCCAGACATCCTGGAGTACGAAGTCAAGTGGGCCTTAGGAAGCATCACTACGAACAAAGCTAGTGGAGGTGATGGAATTCCAGCTGAGCTATTTCAAATCCTAAAAGATGATGCTGTGAAAGTGCTGCACTCAATATGCCAGCAAATTTGGAACACTCAGCAGTGGCCACAGAACTCAAAAAGGTCAGTTTTCATTCCAATCCCAAGGAAAGGCAATGCCAAAGAATGTTCAAACTACCACACAATTGCACTCACCTCACACGCTAGCAAAGTAATGCTCAAAATTCTCCAAGAGAGGCTTCAACAGTACATGAACCAAGAACTTCCAGAGGTTCAAGCTAGATTTAGAGAAGTCAGAAGAACCAGAGATCCAATTGCCAACATCTGTTATATCACTGAAAAAGCAAGAGAGTTCCAGGAAAACATCTACTTCTACTTTATTGACTATGCCCAAGCCTTACACTGTGTGGAAAATTCTTCAAGAGATGGAAATACCAGACCACCTTATCTGCCTCCTGAGAAATCTGTATGCAGGTCAGGAAGCAACAGTTAAAACAGGACATGGAACAACAGACTGGTTCCAAAAGGGGAAATGAGTATATCAAGGCTGTATGTTGTCACCCTGCTTATTTGACTTATATGCAGAATATATTATGTGAAATGCTGGGCTGGATGAAGCACAAGCTCAAATCAAGATTGCTGGGAGAAATATCAATAACCACAGATATGCCAATGACACCACCCTTATGGCAGAAAGTGAAGAGGAACTAAAGAGCCTCTTGATGAAAGTGAAAGAGGAGAGTGAAAAAGCTGGATGAAAACTCAACATTCAAAAAACTAAGATCCTGGCATCCGGTTCCATCATTTCATGGCAAATAGATGGGGAAATAAGGGAAACAGTGACAGATTATTTTGAGGGGCTCCAAAATCACTGCAGATGATGACTGCAGCCATGAAATAAAAAGACACTTGCTCCTTGGAAGAAAAGCTATGATCAACCTAGATAGCATATTAAAAAGCAGAGACATTACTTTGCCAACAAAGGTCCGTCTAGTCAAGGCTATGGTTTTTCCAGTGGTCATGTATGGATGTGAGGGTTGGACTGTGAAGAAAACTGAGCACTGAAGAATTGATGCTTTCGAACTGTGNAGTGAACTCTGGGAGTTGGTGATGGACAGGGAGGCTTGGCGTGCTGCGATTCATGGGGTCACAAAGAGTTGGACACTACTGACCGACTGAACTGAACTGAAGGGGTTTTGTAGGATCCAGGTAACAGATTTGATCCAGTTAACAGGGTTTTTCTCCCAATGCATCAGATAAAACTGGTAATAGTTCAGTTAGATCAACAGGATCCATTCACAGGTGTATAAAGTTATATCTTCAGCTAATGGGATTGACCCTAACCTGAAACTGATATCCTGAAACCAGCAATACAAAGGTAAAGATTCACTACCTTGTAAATAAAGTGTGTGAAATTTCTGAGGGACTCAGCTTTTCCCAGAAGTTTAAGGCTTTGCTGAGTTTAGAGGTGAAAAGGTGGGTTGGAAGAGAGTGGTGATGGTCTGGAATCCTTCCGTGAGGATTGGGAGTGAAAAGTAACCAGGGATCTCTGAGAGGACTGACGGTAATGCAGAGGACCCAGCAGAGGTATTTACAGGAATTGCATAGTCTATAGTTTGGGTCCCCTCACCATCAGGTGATCAGTTGTGCCTGTTTGGAAGCAGGATGACAAATCCAGGGTTGTGGTCTTTAGAGATGAACACTGTGGAAGGACAGAACTGCAGGAAATCATAGATGGGAAAGTGGTTTGGATGGTCTCTTGGGGAATACAGACAGTATAGCCAGCAGAAAGAACACACAGAGTTGCACAGGTGGGCAGGACTGACTTCCCATCCCAGCTAAGGAAACCTAGGCAAGTGACAACCTTTCTAAGCTTCAACTCCCTCATCCATAAAGTGAAGTTAGGTTATAAGGCTGAACAAGAAAACGTATGTAGAGTGTGAACTAAAGATTCTCACAGAGAGAACTCAGCCAATGACAGTGAAAGTGGCCAATTTTCATCAATCAGATCCTTATTCAATTTTGATATGTGTAGATCTCTCTTTGAAGATGAGTCACAAATCTGCAACTTCTCTAAAACACACCATGTCGGGTTCCCAAACAAGCCCACTGCGAGTCACTCTATGGCTCCAAACCACACAGGAAGATGCTCGAGAGACTCCGAGCTACCATCATCTAGGAGAATAGAGCTTTGGGAGCTCTGTATGAAGATTATACTCTATGGGGGAATATGAGCCTCTGGGGAGCCACAGAACAGGTAATTCAACTGGGACACAAAAATGGACCGGGTATGGAAAGATCCTCTGGGGACTAGTGGCTGAGATTCACAGCTGGTGGGGGCATCTGGGGAAACGATCAGAGACACATTAGCTAGCAGAATCAGGGTTCCATTGCATCTTCCACACTGCGACTTATTTATCACAAATAAGTATATACAGTGTGATTGCTCTGCTGATCACCCAGCCTACTTCTGAACTCTTTGCTTTCTGCATCGTGACAATTTTTTTTTCTCATTATCTTCACAGAAAGAAGCAGCTTCCCCACAGAGCCATAATATCTCAGATGGAAATTTTCATTTGTTCTGACAAGTTGTTAATGATAAAATTATTGCCTTGAATAAATTTCTTGGAAATAAGTTTGCGACCCGACTTCACATATAAATAACCACCCTGATTCTTACTTTGATACTAAATAGGAGTTAAGTGAGCTCAGCAATACTACACATTTAGCTATTTTGCTTGCTCTCAGTGAACAAGAAATAATAAAATCCTCAAATATTTGAAACCCTACACAGCGCAGAATTGCTAACGATCGTAGGCTCATTCTTTTAAAGAAGTTTACTGATAGGAAAATGACACATGTCATCACTAGCTCCTGGGAAGCAAAGAGAAAACGTTTAAAAGGTTTAATGAACAAATAAAGAAAGAAAACTGGTAACTGACATTTCTGGCTTGGGAATATGACCATTTCCAGAAGCGCAACTGGCCAAACCTTCTTACACACGGAAAATACTAAAGCTTTGCCCAGAGTCAACAAATGCCACGTTCTGAGGAGCGGTGTCTTAGGAGACAGATCTGTTAACCATCAGCCGGTGTTTTTTACCTTACCACTCGTGGCAGGCAAAGTTAAAGAAGGTTTTGCATACCTGTTTTCCAACAGAAGCCTGAGCTCCCAGCGGGGGAAGGCCAGACCTGCCCTTGGGCCCGAGACAGATAACATAGATATATGCAGTACACAGACAAAGACACACAGCAAGGTCTTCAAACTCTCTCCTTCAGGCTACTTCCCTCTACTTTAGACTCACTGAAGAAAAGCCGGAGTCAACCTCGGGTCAGAGGACGTGACAGAGAGACTTTTTTATTTGGTTTTGTACTGAACATAGATTTGTCTGTTCAGTCAAGTCGGAATGGCTTGATGGCATTGCCAAAAGCCACCCTCATACTAAAGAAAAGAGTGTACAGAAAGGCAATTTACAAAAAGTCTGACAACAGGCCTAGAGATTATCATCAGTTCCGTTCAGTCGCTCAGTCATGTCCGACTCTNTTTGTACTGAACATAGATTTGTCTGTTCAGTCAAGTCGGAATGGCTTGATGGCATTGCCAAAAGCCACCCTCATACTAAAGAAAAGAGTGTACAGAAAGGCAATTTACAAAAAGTCTGACAACAGGCCTAGAGATTATCATCAGTTCCGTTCAGTCGCTCAGTCATGTCCGACTCTTCGACCCCATGAATCACAGCATGCCAGGCCTCCCTGTCCATCACCAACTCCCAGAGTTCACTCAGACTCGCGTCCACCGAGTCTGTGTGGAGTCAAAGACCGATATGATATCACTTATAGGTGAAATCTAAAATATGATAAAAGCAAACTTATTTACAAAACAAAAAAGACTCACAGATGAAACAAACTTATGGTTACCAAAGGAAGGAGTGGTAAGAATAAATTAGGAGTTTAGGATTAACGGATACACACTACGATATATAAACAAGGACCTACTGTGCAGCATAAGGAACTATATTCAATATCTTGTAATAACCTAGAGTGGAAAAGAATCTGAAAAAGTATATTTGTAAATCACCGAATCACTCTGCTGTCTACCTGAAAATAACACAACAATGTAAATCAACTATACTTCAGTTTAAAAAGTTCTTTTTAATGAGTGACAGCAAAGTCGCTTCATGGCTTGCCAAGTTTACACACTGCACCTTAGTGTCATCCCAAAAAGCTGACATCCGCTTGATGCTCTGATTAGTAGTATATGCTACACAAGGCCAGCATATTTCTCCAGCAGTGAGGACAGGGTCAGAGACGGTAGAACACAGAGCTATTTGGATGCCAGACAGCCGCCACTGCACCCTCTCTTGGGTAAAGATACACAGTTCTAAGCATACTCCTGCAGGAAAAATGCTACTAACGTTGAAAAGGTACAGCAGAGGGCACACAGAATGACTCAGTGCTTCAACAAGGAGGCACATGTGTTGACCTCACTCTCCCGCTGCAAATCAACAGTGGTGAAGTCCCCACCAAGAGAAGCCTCCCAGAGCCTGTGCTTACAAATCTCAGCATGAGGGAAAATGATCTTTCCTGATCTCCTGGATGCTTCAAAGAAATGTTTTTAACACCTGGTCTTAAAACCCATTCAAACTAATCCATGTGTCAGTCAAAATCCAATCTTTCTATCTGTTCTCTTCTCAACACTCTGTAATGACCGTGTGTGCTCAGTCGCTCAGTCGTATCCGACTGTAGCCTGCCAGGCTCCTCTGTCCATGGAATTTTCCAGGCAAGAATACTGGAGTGGGTTGCCATTTCCTACTCCAGTAATGACCAATATGGGAAAATAATATAAAAAAGTATAGATATGTGCATATGTAGAACTGATTCACTTTGCTGTAGACCAGAAACTAACACATTTTAAATGAACTAAACTTACAATTAAAAAAAATCCCATCTTTATGTAGCATCAAAAAAATGCATCTTGATTCCAACATTTTTATCATTAAAGAGGGAGGTCAACATATTGCTTTATTGTTCCTTTATTTTATTATTTGTAATTCTGTATGGTAAAATTTTTTTAGAGGATAATTGCTTCACCATGTTGTGTTAGTTTCTTCTGTAAAACAACACAAATCAACTGTATCTACACATATATCCCCCCTCTCTTGAGCCTCCGTCCCACCATCCCCTCCACCCCACCCCTCTAGGTCATCACAGAGCACTCAGCTGAGCCTCCTGTGTTATATAACAGCCAGAATATAAGAAGCAAGATATGTATATTTATGCTACTAAGTGGAAAACCGACCCCCAAACCAAGATAGCTGCCGTCTCCTAGAATGTCCCTCTATTATATTTTAGCTACACTAACACTGCACTTTTTTTCTTCCCTTGTTTTCAGCATAACCAGTTCATTTGGTTGGTTCATCCAGAAGTGGAGGGGGCAGGGGAGGCACAGACAAGCAAAGATTTGTAAGCGATGTAGCATGAAGGCAGCCGGCATGACTTTAATTTGCTGTGGCAGTGCAACAATACTGAAAGGGTGCGCTCAATCAGTCCTTCTGGATTGTTTCTGACCAAGTAACCTGAGGAGAGTTTCCTCATAAAGGTGCCTTTTTCACACAGCAGGACTTTTGAATCCCACCTGTAAATCACAGATGTCTATGGGGATTTGTCTGTCTTTTCCCTCTCCATCTCTTTTATCTCTACCCCCTTTTTTTTTTTTCTGTAATTTGTGAAGATAAAATAGTCTTCATAATTCTTTTATGTGAAAGAAGTTTTGGTTGTTCTGCCCTGAATGAGGCACATCAATTTTGATCAACAATTTGCTCCCTGAAACTCAATCTCGGAGATATTTACCCTACCTCTTGATTGAAAAGAAAAAATGCCACCTGAAATTCCTGGTCTATAAGGATCAACACTGATGTTATTTTAAATGAGGATTTAGCACTAATTTTATGAACCTAGACAGGTGTATGCTATATACACAGATAACTACCTACATTATTTAATTTTCTTAAAACAACTTGTAATTATTTCTCTGACTAAATATAAAAATGACATTCAACTGGTGTTAATGCAAATATATATTATGAAATCACCCTGCTCTATCAGTTTGCATTGGGACCAATGTATTTGTATTTGTGTCTCAAGTAGGCTCTAGGTTGAAGTTATGAAACGTTTTGACTTTGGATCACAGAATCAAGCTGTTTAAAAAGCACATACACACACACACACACACACACACACACACAACATACCTCAGTAGTATTTACAGTGGAAACAACTTAAATGTCTATTTCGGATTGGTTAATAAACTATGGTATGTCCGCACAACAGAATACCATTGAGCCACCAAACATAAAAATGTAGAACAGGGGATGTCCCTGGTGATCCAGTGGTTAGGACTCCACGCTTCCACTGCAGGGGGCACAGGTTTGATCCCTCATAGGGGAACTAAGGTCCTACATTCTATGCAGCCAATAAATAAATTTTAAACATAAAAATCTTGTATTAAATTTTAAAAATGTAGAACAATGTTCAAAGACATGAAAGGATCACCAGCACCACAAATGAGAGAACACTAACAATTGCAAAGGAATAAATACAATATCCCATTTCCATTAAAAAAAAAAATACATAGATCCTTACACTTGCATAGGATCGAAGTCAGAGTCACTGCCTCTCAGTGGTTAGATTAGAAGTGTTTGTCTTAGTCAGTTCCAGACCTCACCTCCACACCCAATTTTACAGACAATGGCATGAATTTTATTTTTAAGTTATTTTTCAATAGTAATTACTTTTATAACCAAGACTGAGAGAGCTAGAGAGGCCCCACTAGCAAAAGGCCCACTCACGTAGATCATAAGTATAGAACAGCCAAAGCAGCTGAACCCAAAAGCTAACCTCAAAAGCTTAGAAATGAGTTAAAATGTGTGCCAAGCCATGATATGCACTAAGTTGAAAGGAAACTGGCTGCATTACTTGGGAGACAACATGATTACTGCAGGCCTAGCTCTCTTCTCGCTCTGTCTCTTAGATATCCCCAAGGCATCCCCTTGAATCACTCCCTGGGACTTGGGTCCAGAAACAGCGAGTGAAGAGTGCCATGAATGTATCATGTTCTTAACCCAACAGAAATACTGTTTGTCTTTATTCGTGATGACCATTTTGATAGGTTTTGTGTGTCCAAGGCATACTATAAATTTCTTTGTCAAACAGCTACAATTGTAATAAAATAAGCACACAAATATGGAATAAATTACATCTTAAAATGTTCCTTTTGGAGCACATTTACCATGACAGAAAAAAAAGGGAAAGAAGGGAGAAGAGATGGGGAGGAATAAAGACCTTAAAGAAAAGAAAGGTAAAAAGGAAATAAAATTTTTAAAAATAAGATAACTGGAGATGAGATTAGCATACCATAATATCCCATACACTTGGAGAAAATGAGCCACAAATTTATATCTAACTGCATAGTAGCCAATGCCACAAATGAAACACAATTTTGTAATTCATAGTATGTTTAAGATAAAAGCAGCAGAAACAAGAGGGCAATTTCTCCCATGATCCCTTAATAAGAAACACTTTTGTTGTTCCTGTTTAGTGGCTAAGTAGTGTCTGACTCTTTTGCAACACCAGGGACTGTAGCGCTTCAGGCTCCTCTGTCCATGAGATTTTCCAGGCAAGAATACCGGAGTGGGTTGCCGTTTTCTTTCCCACAGTTATCTTCCCCACCCAGAGATCGAACCCAGGCTTCATGCATTGGCGGGCAGATTCTTTACCACTGAGCCACCAGGGAAGCCCAGTAAGCAGCACTATGGGATGTAATAATGCTAAATTCTCAACACCACTCCCTAGAATACATGCCTGCCTTATGGAGATGTTTCTCACAAAGGTCCACAGAGTAGTCTGACAGTGCTACACAATTCAGTTTACATCAGCAACTCAGAGGATGGAAAAGTTAACACAATGGTCCAGGCTCCTGGCTCAGTGATGCTTCATCTTAGGATATGTGCTTTCATTTCCAGAAATGCAGGTATGACGTAGCTTTTTCAGTGCTCCCTTATTAATTCTGCCAACCCAACTTTGAAGTGCAGAGTGCTGCAGTGAACTTGATATCCTTCGCTCATACTCCTACTTACAGTTAAAAGCAGATCTGTGTGTTTTAACAGTTAGTGTACTAAATGAAAAGTTGTATCCTTTTTCATTCATTAATTTAATTAAGTGCAATTCAACAAACATTTCTTGAATACTTACTTCCTAGAGGTACGTTTGCACAGTGGGATGACAGAGGCGACTGAAGCAGGCTTGGCCATGGTGGGGTCCTCACGAAAATGACAAATCAGTCTAGAGTTACATCAGCGCCATGATGTTTGGGGTTGGATAACTATTTGTTGCAGGAGGGGACCTGTCCTGGGCAGGGTAGGAGGTTTAGCTACATACCTGGCTTCTACCTCCTATATCCCAGGAGCCACGCCCCCAGCTGTGACAGGCAAAACTATCTCCAGATGTTGCCAAACATCCCCTGCAGAACCGCTGGTCTAGAGAGCACTGACCCTAAGAAACAACAATGAATCAGTTCAGAGAGAGGAAGCAGGGGTGCTGAGAGGATGTAAAGAAGAGGAACTAACCCAGTCCTGTATCCAATGAAGGCCTTCTTGAGAAGGTTAAGTTTAAAAGCTCCCAGAGACAGATGTCTAAAAAAGGTTACTCCAGAGAAGTGAACTGGGGTACGTATATGGACAAGGTCAAGCCCTTCCTCAAAATACCAATAGAAACAATTCTACACATACTCCATCCAAAGCCAAGAGTAGCATGTAAAATGCACCGAAAAGACCACTTAAACAAACAAACAATGAAAATCAGCTAATCACACCCTTGAGAGTAATGGAACCTGTGTTGTCCTTCCTAAGAGACTACGCATCCATATGTTCAGTTCTGTCTGATGTATGTGTCTCCATGTACTGCCAGACTCCTCTGTCCAGGGGACTTCCTAGGCAAGGATACTGGAATGGGTTGCCATTTCCTCCTCCAAGGAATCTTCCTGACCCAGGGATCGAACCCACATCTCTAGTATCTCTTACACCGTAGGCAATTCTTTATCACTTGAGCTATCAGTGCTTCTAAGAGAAAGCAATCCCAAACCGCACCAGTAACTGACTGAATTTAGTGGAGAGTTGTTAGCTGTGACACAGTTAAATGTTGGAACTAAAGAATTAATATATAAATCATACCATAGGGAGTTATTCAACCTCACTGAGAGAGATGTTTTTCCTTAGAATCGTAACATTAAACAGAACTTTTTGTAAAACAATTATACCAGTTAAAATCAAACATCCAGTAACCAGACTGACTGGTTTGTTTAGAAGAAAATACAGACTCTAATACTTTTATTCTCTTCCTATGTTTCTTGCTTTCTCCTCCATATGATACCCTAACAATAGGGTCAAATAGGACTGACTCTTTAGTGTCATCAAATGTATTACTTTCATCATCTTCATCTTTTTTCAATTGATAAACTGAGGGTCAAAAGTTAATTTTTTCCAAGGTCGCAGACAGTAATTAGCCAAGCCAAAAGTGAAATCCATATCTTCTGACTCTACACCAAAGTGTTGATAGAGGAATAACAGCATGATATGCTTTGGAGAAAGGAAGGATGGGGAGGTGGGAGGGGAGTTCAGGATGGGAAACATGTGTACACCCGTGGCAGATTCATGTTGATGTATGGCAAAACCAATACAATATTGTTAAGTAATTAGCCTCCAATTAAAATACATAAATTTATATTAAAAAAAGAAAGAAAGGAAGGATGGGTAGAAGATGTAAGAAAGAACATAACAGCACTGGGCATAGATCCCAAAGGAAGGAGAGAGCAAAGCAGATGTTTCCTCAACCCTATACTGTAGGTCCTCGTCCTCCTAGAACACCTTCCATTTGATCAAAAAGGGAATGGTAATGAAGGGTACTTTTAATATGATAGACACTTCATAGTTTGGAGAAGGAAATGGCAACCCACTCCAGTATTCTGCCTGGGAAATCCCATGGACAGAAGAGCCTGGCAGGCTACAGTCCATAAGGTTGCAAGAGTCAGACATGACTTAGCAACTAAACTACCATCCAACCACACTTCGGAGAAGGCAATGGCACCCCACTCCAGTACTCTTGCCTGGAGAATCCCAGGGATGGTGGAGCCTGACGGGCTGGTGTCTATGGGGTCATACAGAGTTGGACACGACTGAGCAACTTCACTTTCACTTTTATGCATTGGAGAAGGAAATGGCAACCCACTCCAGTATTCTTGCCTGGAGAATCTCAGGGATGGTGGAGCCTGATGGGCTGCCGTCTATGGGGTCGTACTGAGTCAGACACGACTGAAGCAACTTAGCAGCAGCAGCAGCAACCACACTTTATAGTATTTCTAATTCTCACAACAACTCTGTAGAACAGGTCCCCCCTGAACCTTTCGCATCACCTGGGGATCTTTTTAGATCTAATGCACATTCTACCCCAGCAGGGCTGGGATAGGGGCTGGAAATTTACACTATACACACAAATGTCCACATAGTCAAAACTATGGTTTTTCTAATAATCATGTATGGATGTGAGAGTTGGACCATAAAGAAGGCTGAGTGCCAAAGAATTGATGCTGTTGCATTGTGGTACTGTAAAAGACTCTCGAAAGTCCCTTGGCCTGCAGAGAGAACAAACCAGTTCATCCTAAAGGAAACCAATCCTGAATATTCATTGGAAGGTCTATTGCTGACGTTCCAATACTTTGGCCACCTGATGTGAAGAGCCAACTCATTGAAGACCCTGATGCAGAGAAATACTGAAGGCAAAAGGAGAAGGGTGGTAGAGGGTGAGATGGTTAGATAACATCACTGACTCAATGGACATGAATTTGAGCAAACTCTAGGAGATAGCAGAGGACAGAGGTGCCAGGTGTGCAGCAGTCCATGGGGTCACAGAGAGGTGGACAGGACTTAGTGACTAAACAGCAGCCAAGCAAGCTCCCAGGTGATGCTAATACTGCTGGTGCTGGAACACAGACCACACCCTGAGTGGCAGGTACTTTCATGGGGAGCATAAGAACTCACTTAAGAGGTGAGTTAAACTCATGGGGAGCTTAAGAACCCACTAAAGAGGTGAGTTCAAATGTACAGTCCTGGGCCCCATCCCCAGAGATGCTCACACAGGTCTACAGTAGAGTCTAGGATTCCTCTGGTTGAGTGCTCTTGGTCATTCCAATCCAGTAGTCTAATGGACTATGGAGTCCAGCGGATTTGGATTAAAATATTGGTTCCATGACTTGCCAGCTATAAGAAAGGACCTTGAGCTAATTAAAACTTCTGAGATCTGGTGTCCCCCATTTGCAACATGGGGATAAATAAAACATACTTCATTAGACTGCACAGATGATTAAACACAATTATCTTTGAAAATAACTAGCACATTGCAGGGATTTGGGAAGATGCAGTTATTGTAATGGTGCTGATGTGATCATGAAGATATTCATTTTACAGATAAGAAGCTCAGGTGCAGAGGGGTGAAATCACTTATTTGAGCAACTAAGCAAAATTTGAACCCAAATCCAGTTCCAAAGCCATGTTCATTTCACTGCATCAGATCACAGGGACCAAGTTTTAGACAGTCACCTGCATTCATGGAAACAGTCCAGATCACTCCTTCCTCTGCCCCTGTGCTGTGAGTTCTGCCAAGCTCTTCCCTACCGGACACTGTTTTCTGCTTCCTCTCTTGCAACCTTCCTTCTTCCACCCCAGTCCTTTGGATTTTGATCCCAGGGCTTGACCTTAAGGATTCTCCAAGGACTTTCTTCTTCTCCTGCCCTTGGCCTCCTGGGGCAAGATCTTCCTCCCAACCTGCCTACCCAGTTCAAGGGTGAACTTGTACATACAGAAAAAGATGACAGGTAAAAGACAAAAACCTAATTTTGAAGATGTGCACAAGTACTTTTTTGCACCTCAGTGTGATGTCCATGCCCTGCCTTTTACCCCTCTTGGATCTCATTGGGAAATTTTATTTTTTTAATGAACATATCTTGAGAAGATGTCAATCACAGCTATAAAACATCTAGGCAAGAGAGTCAATATAGAATTATTTACCCACTGCACTCCAATACACGTGGGAGGAATACCAAATATATTATTGAGGTAACGCAATCCCATAAAATACATGACAAGAGAAGCCACAGACTTACATTACTACTGCTCTGGCTGAAAAGATTTCGTGGAGGACCAAAACACTTCAAAATGTTAGGAAACACTCAGGATCCTAAATAAGCAAATTGTTTTAGCATTTCTGTTCCAAGCAATAACATTCAATGACTGTGTGGAGATTATTTTCAGTTGAGATTTTATGGGAAAACTATAACTGGAAATAAAAGGAATATTCTAGCCATAAACATGACGTATCTCTTGTTGCACATGTTGGTGATGACAGTGAATGAGATCTCCAAGCAAAATAAGAGTTATGATGTGTGGTGTCAGCATAATAAAGTAAGACTTTTCCCTCTCAAAGGTCAAGTCTTGAGCTTCATAAAGATGTACAGAATTTCATAGCCTGAAAACTATGTTAAGGGGACACTGAAACCAGATGGCAAAAGAGTTTTAAGAAAGAAAAAGAGAGCCTCATGCCCCAGCCTTAATTCACTGCAGCACAAATCAGTGTTTGAAACTAGCTCTTCTCTCCAACAGTCTTTTTTTCTTTTAAAGTTCTAGACATGAATTCTCCTGAAGAATGTGTCTACACTGAAAAAACACATGGAGAGTTGAGCTGTCATCTTAAATAGCCTGCATCGATCATTCTGTTTCTTCTTTACTAGATACAAATTTATAAGGCTACTCACGTTATTTAAATGGCCTTTAGCCTCCATTTTTCTTTCCCTATACTGAGAAAAGGTGTATGACCAAGGATGGGAAAAATGCAGCAGATAGAGGTCAGTTGGACTGAAATAAGATGTCTCCTCAGCTAGAAGAGATCCAAGGTTAACTCTGGGCTTCACAAGCACACAGCCTGCTTTAATCTGTTGTTTACAAGTTATTGATCTGGGACAAGTTACTAACCTAACTGAGGTCTCTAAACCTCCATTTTTTCATTTGTAAAATAGCAATAATAATCCCCTCTAACAAAGATTGCTGTCATCACTAAACAACATAATACATGTGAAAGATGGGGGATTATTGGGATGTCTAGTTCATAGAGAATCATTTTTTATATGTACATACCATTTTAGAGATAATTCACATGCCACGCAATTGACCCCTTTTGTAAAAGTAAATATCTTTTAATATGTTCACATATTAAAGTTATGCAACCATCATCCATTAATTTTAGAACAATTTTACTCAAAAAAAGCTGTCTTTATTAGTGGTTATGCCCTATTTCCCCACAGTCCTCCCCTCCCTTGCCCTCCCATTTTCCCACCCTGCAGCCGCAGGCAGCCACTAATCCTTTGTGTCTATAGATCTGCCTATTTTGTACCTCTTATACAAATGGAATTGTGTAACCCATGAGTGGGCACTTGCCCTTAAAATTGTTTTCCAAGTTCAACCAATTTGCAGCATGTATTAGAATTTTACTTCTTTACACCAAGGATTAACACTCCAATGAATGACTGTAGCAAATTTCATCTATTCATTCAGTTCAGTTCAGTTGCTCAGTCGTGTTGCTCTTNCTTGCTTTTTCGATGATCCAGCGATGTTGGCAATTTGATCTCTGGTTCCTCTGCCTTTTCTAAAACCAGATTGAACATCAGGAAGTTCATTCAGTAGCTAACAGAAAATTGGGTTGTTTCCACTTTGGGGGCCTATCATGCCACTCTGAACATTCATTACATCATCAGATCCAGAAGTAGAAGATTACACATTACAACCAAGTGGGATTTAGCCCATGAATACAAGATGAGTTTAACATTGAAATATCAATTTATATAATATACCACATCAGTAAAAGAAAAATTACATGATCATGTAGGAAAGCACTTGACAAAATCCAATATCTCTTGTGATTAAAACACTCAAACTAGGAGGGAACTTCAACTTGCTAGAGAACATCTTCAAAAAACCCACAGCAAATATAATACTTAATGATGAAGAGACTGAATGATCTATCCCTGAGATTAGGAATAAGACAAGTATGTTCCTTTTTGCCACTTTGACTCAACATCTTACTGGAGGTTCTAACCAGGGAAATTAGGTAAGAAAATGAAATGAAAGGCATTCAGATTAGAAAGAAAGCAGTAAAACACTTTCACTTTGCATACAACATAATCTTCTACACAGAAAAGTTATAAAGAAGCCACTGAAATCCATTAAAAGGAACAAATGAGTTCAGCAAGATCTCAGGGTAAAAGATTGATATGCAAATATCAATTATATTTCTATACATTGGCAATGAACAATCAATTCTATTTATAATAGCATCAAAAGGATAATATCCAAAGGAATAAATTAATAAAGCACAAATCTTACATACTTTGAAAACTACAAAGATTATCATTGAAAGAAATTCAAAAAAAGACTTAAGTAAATGCCTCTAATTAAAATTTTAAAATTTTTAATAATTTTAAATAAATGGAAAGATATCTCATATTCAAGGATCAGAAGATTTGTTATTGTTAAGATGTTACTACTTCCCAAATTGATTTAAGAGATTAAACACAATCCTCATCAAAATCCTAGCTTATTTTCTTCAGAAACTGGCAAACTCATCCTAGAATTTATTTGAAAATCTAAGGGACCCAGAAGAGGAAAAGTTAGAAAATTTGGATTCCAAAAGTTTCTATTTCAAAAGTGAGGCTACTACTGTGAAGCTACAGTAGTACATGTAGCTACATTGTAGATCATGTTTGTATAGTAGTCTACAAACATGTAGATCAATTAAAAGTTCAGAAATATACCCTTACATTTGGTGTATATTTATTATTTTTTACAATATTGTCAAGACAATTCAGCAGACAAAAGAATGTTCTTTTCAGTTGTGCTCAGACAGCTGGATATCTACATGTAAAAATATGAAGTTGGACCCCTACCTCACACTATACACACAAAAAATTTACTCAAAATCAATCACAGACCAAAGTGTAAAAACTATAGGTATTAAATTCTTTTTGAAAAAACTCAGGAGTATTTACAGGACCATGGGTTAAGCAATGACTTCTTAGATATAACAGCAAAAACAAGCAATAAGAAAAAATAAACTGCATCTAATCAAAATTTAAAACTTTTGTGCTTTACAGGAAACTGAGAAAACTCACAGAATGGGAGGAAACATTTGCTTGCAATGTAGACTACTTGAAGAACATAGCTCAATAATAAAATACCAGCTAAAAAATGGGCAAAGCATCAAAATAGACATTTCTTCAAAGAACATATAAAAGCGATTAACAATACAAAAAGATGCTCCACATCAGTAACCATAAGGGAAACGCAAATAAAAACCACAGTGAAATAATACTTCCTACCCACTAGAACAGCTAGAATTAACAAATGTGAATAACTTGGAGTGCTCCTACAGCTAGTTGAAATATAAAATGGTATGACCACTTTGGAAACATTTTGACTGTTCCTCTAAAGCATCAGTCCTCAGCGTTTTTGGCAACAGGGACCGGTTTCACGAGAGACAATTTTTCCGTGGATGGGAGCAGAGGTGGGGTGGGGGTGGTTTTAGAATGATTCAAGCGCATTACATTTACTGTGCACCTTATTTCTAATCTGACAGGAGGTACCGGTCCATGGCCTAGAGGCTGGGGACCCTTGCTCTAAAAGTTAAACAGAGAGTTACAATAAGCCCCAGCAATTTTACTACACTCCACTGCCTCCATGGTACATGACTCAGTTCTTATCTCTGTGTTAATGACAGTTTCTTAGTTCATATTTTTACCTCTTTCATGCCTTTGGCAAGGCTGGAAACTATTTCCCAAACCATGCTTCCTGAGTTATCTTCCCTTGAGATGACAAAGGCATCCTGTTTTGGACAACCATCTTCAATGACCTCCAACCCACAGGACTTTTTTAGGTGTTGCTCATCCTCATCTGCCATGTGGCAGTTTTATGAGGAAGGTTCAAACTGATCTCCAAACACATTAGTGCTACCTATTGATAGCACCTGCCCTCTCTACCACTAGGCAGCTCTAAGATTCTTTGTTGATGATCACCCTATCAGTTTTCTCACTGTGACCGTTCCGAACCTTTCCAGTGCTCCTCAAATGGCCAACCATCTCCAGCTCATTCTCAGCAACTTTTACTGATAAAAATGTAAGTTATTTAACACAAACTCTTCCAAGTTCGTTTCAGACCTTGGCTTCCTCATCAACTGTGCTCATCAGTCTCCTACTAACTTGATGCTAGGAAACTTAAGGTCATGGATTGTGGTATTTTTCATGGTGATTTAGTCACCTCACCCAGTGCTTTGCACTATTAGACTGAGTGAAGTCGCTCAGTCATGTCCAACTCTTTGCGACCCCATGGACTGTAGTCTACCACACTCCTCTGTCCATGGGATTTTCCAGGCAATATTCCTGGAGTGGATTAGGAGACAGTTAACCATGGACTGCATCAACGAATAAATGAACAAACAGATGAATATATAACAGCTGAAAGAAAATGTTTATCATGTAAATTCAAGACCCCATCTATTTCACTGATATGCCAATCTACAAGGCTCACTTAATACAGCTGAAAGATGGGCCCAAACAGCATTCCACCACATTCTACACCACTCACCCGCAGTCCAGCAGCAATGCTAATCTGGTCGTGAAGTGACCAGGTTTTCCAGCAGTGTCATTTCAGAGATTTGGTTGAAAAATAGTTCCTTGTGGTTGTTCACAGAAGTTATTTAGACAATTTTAAAGTTTGTTTCAATTACTTCAATGTCAGTTACCCACTGCTTTCCCTAAGATTTCTATCAAACTCCATTGAGTAACCCTTGTTTCTTGTGAGGATATTTTGAGAACTATAACAATTTTCAGGAGAGATAGACTTCCCTTTCTCCCTTCCCTTCCCCACCTGAATGCCCATCAAAAACACGTTTTAATAATGTCATTTGCTTAATGAAAGACCATATTTAGCTACTTGCAAAATAAGCTTTAACCAATTCTCACAGTTTTGATATCTCTGCCACCTTAGGACCCCTAGCACATTGCCTGAAACCTCAAAAAAATACCAGACCCTCTCCAGCAGATCCAGAAAAGATGGTACAGGCGGGGGCCCATTTCTCCCTTGGAAACGAAATTCGAAGTGTCAACACCATTTGCTTGTCAGCATATTTAACTTCCTACTCAAGCATGTGACCCAAGTCACCAGGTCAGAGAGGCTCCATAGCTGGCACCTCTGAAGGCAGAAGGTACTCACCTGTGCTTGCTGCCCAGGAGGCCAGGTCGCCACAGTGGTGACAAGGCGAAGATCGATGGCTCCAAAAGCAGCGGGTTCCTAGCAGCCGGACTGCCAGGCAGGGGGCTCTGGCTGGGCAGACTCTCCTGCAGTTATCCCTCCTACAGTTTACAATTTGGCACACTGGCTCTTTGCTTTTGGCAGCAGTGCAAAGGGCGTATTGATCTTCGAAAGCCACTTTGGCTGTTAAAGGAAACAAAATCAGTCTCTGGATGGATTTCTCCTCATAATGCATATGTTCTTCACCTCGGATATTGGCAGGGCTGGGTCAGCTGAGGAACTCAGCCTACCATGAGCCTTTGACAACAGAAAGCCTCTTCCACTTAAACTGAAAGTGATTTAGGGGAAGGGAAAGACGCCAAGCAATGGTCCATTGTTGGGGGTTGGGGGCGCTTTTTAAGAAGACGTTCTTGCATCGTGACGTTGCCCTCTAGTTTGGGCAAGGGGGACTTGGGGTTTATTTATTGCTTCTGCAGGTTCCATCAAAGAGTTTTTCAGGCTTCCTGATTGATCCTCGGAGATTTCCAATCCACTCTTAAATGGGTTGCCATTTCCTTCTCCAGGGGATCTTCCAGACCCAAGGATCAAACCCAGGTCTCTTGCATTGCAGGCAGATTGTTTACTGTCTAAGCCACATAAACAACAGAAGCAATACTGTAACAAATCAATAAAGGCATTTTTAAAAAGATCCACATCAAAAAAATACAATATTTCTAAAGTACCATTGACTAACCTGGCATCATTTACAAGTCAGCTTTCTCTGCTAGAGTGTGATTTCTTTGCAGTCAGGCTCTCTTACTCATTTGGTGCCTGACACATAGCAGAGGGTCCTCACTTTGTTGGCAGAATAAATAAATGATATAAATAAGAGAACTTCTAAAAATTATGTAGAATATGGGAATAAAGTCTTCAAAATTGGGGAGACCAGCAGCCTCTTACACGTGCTCTGTGCTGTGCTCAGTCGTGGCCAACTCTTTGTGACCCCGTGGACTGTAGCCTGCCAGGCTCCTCTATCCATGGGGAATCTCCAGGCGAGAATATTGGAGTAGGTTGCCATGCTCTCCACCAGGGGATTTTCCCAACCCAGGGATTGAACCCATGTCTCTTGTCTTGGCAGGCAGATTCTTTACCACTGTGCCACCTGGGAAGCCCAGCCCTTACTCACAAGAGTAACATCTAAGAGAACCACACATGAATCACTTGGCATTACTGTAGAGCAGATGCCTCTCCTTGAGTTTAAACAGAATGGTCCGCTACAGGAGGCACTAATAACAAGCTTTGTCTGGTTCTCACCAGGGAATATGAGCGTCAGCGAGAAATTCCCTTGAGTTCTCTCTCCTGGACCTGTGTTTCAAAAAGACCCTAAAGTCAACAAGTAAATTGTGTGTACATTTTACATATTTTTAAAGGGCCCAGTGGATTTTAACTTTATCTTGGAAAAATATCCAACCATTGGATGAAAGAGAAGAGAATCTAACGAAATTAACTACTTAGGCCTAATTCTGAAGTTATGAGTTTAAATAGATTCACTTGCATTTCTTAGTCCCTTAACAGATTCTTGATACAATAAAAGGGGCAGTATACATCCATCCCCCACAACAAGCAGAAAAGGGTAAAGAGTGACAAGAAGCAACCACATTGCCCTAAATTTTCTTAGAAATCATTTGTTAGTAGTTAGATTATTTTCTTTGAATGGTTATGTTTGCTGCACCTAAAAAAGCAGACTGAATAGCAGCCAGGTGAAATAAGCTATGGCCTGTACAGGACATATGTTAAAATTTGACCCCATTTTTTTGGTATTTATTATCACCAGCTTAAACATACACTGCCAAAGAGCCATTCATTGAGAATAAGTCAGTTGACAGCTATAAGGTATGTTTGCAAGGGTTTTCATGATTTACTTGCAATACGTGCTGAATACACACCATCCCCCATTTCCTGGAGTTTAATGCAGGAGAAAGGAACTGTACTGAAATGAAAAATCAATCATTTTAGAGGCAAAAGGTAACTTTCTTTGAGAGCATAAATAAATGCTGCTCAGCACTCCGATGTGATGAAAAATCATTGCTCAGCATCAATGGCCATCTTTGTGGAGAATTATAGAAGCTTTGGACCCTGTTAATAGACCTGAAAATCTACAAAAGCTTCAAGTCTCCTTAATCACCATTTCCATAAACCTATGGGCTTCCCAGGTGGCGCAGAGGTAAAGAATCCGCCTGCCAGTGCAGGAGACACAAGAGATGTGGGTTCCAACCGTGAGTAGGAAAGATCCTCTGGAGAAGGAAATGGGAACACACTCCAGTATTAGCCTGGCATACTACAGTCCATGGGGTCGCAAAGAGCTGGACTCAACTGCGTGACTGAGTACACATGGAATGACTAGCATGCAATACTTTTCTCAGGCTTGCCTGAACTTCTTTAGCATCACTCCTTCTGGTCCATTTTAGCTCATTCAAGCCTGATAGTGATCCATCATTTCAGGGCTGGGCTGTGGATTGAAGAGTTTACATTGAAGTGCTACATGCAAACAGTTGAACCCAAAATAGTCACAGGTAAGGACCAATTACTTTTCTGGCTCATTTAAAAAATGCAACAAGAATCCATTGTTGATCTCACCTTCCCCACCCCCAAGCTAGGAGGCTTTGATGATATTTTCTCAAGAACTTCAATTACTCTTTCTTAGTTGCTGCTGTAACCTCTTGGTCTTAACCATTCTTGCCCTTCAAACATGCTTGATTCCTTCCATAGAAAATACAAAAGCACAAAACATTTTCTTCCTCCCACTCTACCTACTTCTGAAGTGAAGTGAAGTGAAAGTCGCTCAGTTGTGTCCAACTCTTTGCAACCCCATGGACTATAGAGTCCGTGGAATTCTCCAGGCCAGAATACTGGAGTGGGCAGCCTTTGCCTTCTCCAGGGATCTTCCCAACCCAGGGATTGAACCCAGGTGTCCCATATTGCAGGTGAATTCTCTATCAGCTGAGCCACAAACCTACTTCTAATTGTTGACAATATGCCTTTCCCCCCTCCCTACCACCATTTTGGAAGAATGTTCTATATTCCTGCCCCTACTCCTTATATTCTACTTCTTCCCCAGCCCCTGGACTCTGGTTTCACTTACTAAATGCCCAACCTGTGTAGCTTCCTAAAAATTTAGATTACAGATGTTCAGGCCTCTCTTCCAGAAATCCCAGTTTAGTACAGCTGGGCTAGGAATCAGAAATTCCTTTGGCTTTAAATCTCCATAGGAGGATTGAGAAGAATGACCTTTGACCTCTGCAATCTAACTTCCACCCTCATCATGATTTTCTCTCTTGAACATCCCTGATAACCTCTTGGTCATCAGCTCTACTGACTCCACTCTCCAGAATGAGTAAACTAAGACTACTTCTTTGTCTTTTCTATCTCTTCTTCCCCAACAAGGACAGCCACTGAAGATATTCTTTAACATTTCGTCCCCAGCTTTCCTATGTACACCCTTGGCAGAGGCAGCCTCACCACTCATAAGTATCCAGGTTTCTAAGTTCCAGTTCTGCTTTTCCTACTGTCAAAAGCAGAGCACAGTCAGAATTTCAATGTGGCACTAGAGGTAATGAACCCACCCCCAGTGCAGGAGACATAAGAGACATGGGTTTGATCCCTGGGTCAGGAAGATCTCCTGGAGAAGGGCATGGCAACCCATTCTAGTATTCTTGTCTGGAGAATCCCTTGGACAGAGGAGCCTGGTGGGCTACAGTCTATAGGATCAGAGAGTTGGACACGACTAAAGAGACTTAGCATGCACAGATAAGACCATTACAAGGAAAGGTATGAAAACTCAAGTTTTCAACCCTTCCTAAACATTGGATATATTTACAAAACTTATTGAAAATTCATACATGCAGGTCCCACTGCCAGAAATTGATTCCAGAGGTCTGGTTTGAAACCCTGTCTATAGCTTGTATATTTCTCAAAGGTGCATAGATAATTGCTATGTGCACCAAAGTTTCAAAACCCTGCTACATATTGGGATCTGAAGTTCAGCATTTACCCTGAAAGATTCCAACAATCAAGGAAAAAATGTGTCATTCCTTGAACTACCAACAGCAAATATGATTCATCATGGCAGGAGCAGCATCAGGGAATAAATCTAAGTTCACCCAGATGATACCAAAGTGCAGGTTTCCTGAATACAACCAGACTCTTTTCCTCCTTTTAAGGTCAGGCTCAGGATATTGCTCCAGCCAAACAAATCTAACTGCAAAGCCTCAAAGACTAATGGAGCTCCTTAATTAAATTTTATAAAGGATAAAGAGGTTACATGTTATCTATATATATACAGCAGGGGTCTCCAACCTCTGAGCCAGGGATCAGTTATTGTTTTCGTTTAGTTGCTGTCATGTCTGACTCCTTGCAACCCCATGGACTACAGCACACTAGGCTTCCCATCTCTGGGAGTTTGCTCAAATTCATGTCCCTTGAGTTGGTGATTCTATCCAACCATCTCATCTTCTGTCACCCCCTTCTCCTCCTGTCAAACCATGGACCAGTACCTCCTGTCATATCAGAGGCAATATTAGATTATAAATAAAGTACACAATAAAAGCAATGTGCTTAAATCATCCTCAAACCATCACCTCCATCCCTAGTCCAGTTGAAAAACTGTCTTCCACAAAATCGGTCCCTGGTGCCTAAAAAAGTTGGGGACCACTGATGTACAGCAAAACTTGATTTAAAAAATGTTCTTTAAAAGGGAATACTCCTACACTGTTGGTGGGAATGTCAATTGGTACAGCCACTATGGGAAACAGTATGTAGGTTCCTCAGAAAACTAAAAATAGAACTACCATATAATCCAGCCATCCCACTCCTGGGCATATATCCCAGACAAAACTCTAATTCAAAAAGATACATGCATTCCCATGTTCATAGCAGCACTATTTACCATAGCCAAGACATGGAAACAACCTAAATGTCGACGGAGTTATCCATTAGGTTATCCATTCATATCCAATGAATGGATAACGAGGATATGGCAAATATAGACAACGGGATTCTACTCAGCCATAGAAAGAATGGAATAATACCATTTGGAGCAACATGGATGCAAGTAGAGACTATCATTCTAAGTAAATCAGATGAAGACAAAGGTCATACGATATCACTTAAGTGTAGAATCTAAACTATGACACAAATAAACCTATCTACAAAACAGAAACAGACTCAGACACAGAGAACAGACTTGTAGTTGCCAAGGGGCAGGGGGGTTAGAGGAAAGATGCAGTGAGAGGTTGAGATCAGGAGATGTACTTTTACATATAGAATGGATAAACAAGGTCTTACTATATAGCACAGGAAACTATATTCAGCATCCTATGATAAACCATAATGGAAATGAATATTTTAAAAAGAATGTGCATACATATATATGTATAACTGAATCACTGCTGCTGTACAGCAGAAATTAACACAACATTGCAAATCAGCTGTTGTTGTTCAGTTGCTAAGTCGAGTCTGACTCCTTGCAACCCCATGGACTGCAGCACACCAGGCTTCTTTGCTGTGGGAATCAACTGTACTTCAATTAGATAAACCTTCTGCAGCATTTTAAAAGATAATTTTGTTTATTTAATTTTGACTGTGCTGGTTCTTTGTTGCTGCATGGGCTTGTCTCCAGCTTCAGAGAGCAGGGTCTACTCTAGTTGCAATGCCCAGGCTTCTCACCGTGGCGGCTTCCCTTGCTGCATAGCACAGGCTCTGTGTCACATGAGCTTCAGTGTTTGTGGCACATGGGCTCAGTAGCTGCAGCTCCTGGGCTCTAAAGCCCAGGCTCAATAGTTGTGACACACGCACTTTGGGCCATGTCAGATCGTCCCAGACCAGGAACTGAGCCCATGTTTTCTGTATTGGCAGGCGGATTCTTTACCACTGAGCCACCAGGGAAGCTCTTCTTTAAGAATTTATATCCTAAGTTACACTCTGAAACAACTGCCAAAATAATCTTATTCTCCCCCTATCCCTTTACCTCCCCTTCTGCATTTTGACCATTTTTGGTGGGGACAAATCCACTTATCTTTTGAAACCATGACTTCTGAAAGCTCTCCCTCCATGGGAAATAGCAGCCTTTGGTGATGGCTGTGGTAACCATGGTCACCATCTTTACCTGAACCCAGGTCCATTTTGGTAATCTGGAGATCCCATACCTTCCCATGTATGGTATACATTCCAGTAAAATGTCAGACCCATCAGAGGCAGCCAGTTTAAGAGAGGACTGGTAACTAGGGAATGGGCAGCTGTGAGGTCCAGAAGAAAACAATTAAGAAACATCAAAGAGTAAAACTAAAAAGAGAATTGATTAACTATCAGGAAATGTATCCAGAGAAATTCAATGAGAAGTGATGAGTGCAGTGAAGGAATGCAAAGCTTTAAAACAAAAAATCAGAGCTGTGATAAACAGAAAGATAAGTTGAATGGAGAAAGACCAAAGTACATAATAATAAAAGAATATGCTAAGATCAATGTCCTAAAGTAACATTCATTGCTGAAAGAAATGATCTTCCTGTCTTGGCTTGTACTCAACAACAGCCAGGACCAAATTTCATTCACCTCTGTGAAGAGCCTGGCACATGAGTGGAGGCATGAACAAATGAGCTGGTTACTGATAGATGATCTAAACTCAGTTGTACTGCTTTTTTTAAATATATAGTTGAAGCTTGAACAACATAGACTTGAACTGCACAGGTCCACTTATATGTAGATTTTTTTCAACAGTAATTGCCATAGTACTATAGGATGTGGTTGGTTGAATCTGCTGATGTAGAACCACAGGTAAGGAGGGCTAATAAAAGTTATATGAGGATTTTCCACTGTGCAGAGTGGGCATCCCTAACCACTCTCTCCTCCATGTTGTTCAACGTTCAACTATACTAACTTCTTGCTTGTTGACACAACTCAAGTGATTTGTTTTAAAGGATACAGTATCACTCAAAACCATTTTACTATCTAGCTTACTCCCCATCAACCCTTTCTCTGTGTCTTTGAAACGATCAGAAAAACTACATGTGTTTTTGTCCATGTGTGTTTCACGGGAGAAGCATAATACTCCCTATCAACTTCCCAGAAAATCACATCCATTTTCAATAATACAACTTCAAACTTTTCAGCACTTATGAATGTTGTACAAGCCTAAGAAAATAAGATATTAGCAATAGTATAAATAAAATGCTGGCTATTTAGATATAGTCAAATACATATATCATTTTCACAAATGGATTCAAATTACTAACATGTGGTTTGCATGTGGTCTTTCAGGTACACAATAAAATGTTAGGGTAAACACCAGGTTAATTTTAATAAATACTCTTTGTTTAGACTGTAGATTATGTTATAGAATCAACAGAATTTGTTGAGCTGATTAAAATAACAGAGTAGAAATGAATGCACCAAAATAGTCATGCAAAAGTGTTCATTTCTGCATAAACACAGAAAGTGAAATATAAATTCTTTATACTGAATATTATATCATCAACTATGACTTGTACAAGACATCAGTGTCTTGTTCATATTAGCTGATTGTTCTATTCCAAGTAAGATTCACGGTATTAATTTTAGTTTTTAATGTCCCTATGTTTTAGGAACTACATCCTTGAACAAATAACTAGATATGCTAAAATGATCTTGCTAGTTTCCCATATATAGAGTCTGGGTTATCTTTGATCTAGTGTAGTTAAATAAAGATCTCTGAACTTTCCAGTACACAATAGTACATTATTTCAAAATCATAATAAACACCCCATTTGGAAATGGCTATGGCCTCAGGTTCTATTATTAGCCTGATATTATAGAAGTTCAAATTAAAATTTTTCCTTTCCTCACCAAGCACTTTTTGGATAAAATTTGGCCTTCTTTCTATACAGCCTACAATCAAATGAATACCTAAGTTACAAAAACAATAATAACTGTCACACTGACCAGACTGTTGGTATCAGCACAACTCTTTCTGATGCATATTTTAGTCCATGTGACAGTTCTAGTTCTAATTGTCCATTAGTAAATTGGCATTCTAGTTTTTAAAAAATAAATTACTCTCTCATTTGCCTTTGTTCATCTTGCCCTGAAACCACCTGGAGTGAGGATCATCTTGCAGCAAATGATACTGACATTGTTCCTTGTGGGCTGACACATATGGTGCCAATGGCAGGATCAATTAAGGACAAGGATAAAAATTAGGTGGCTGGGGGAAAGTGAAATAAGAGCAATTAAGTTGTTGGAAGGCACTCCCATCAGGAGACAATGAAAAACAGTATGGTGCCCCATTAGTTCTTTAATTCTTTTACCACTCGGAAGAACCCAGGAGAGCTGACTCCAAATTCAATTCCAAAATCAAATAATCTTTTAAAAAAATCAAATACTGGATATTACCCATAGTTTGGAAAAATAATTTACAAATTCATTATAGCTTATTCGTATACAATGTCAGTGTTGGATTACAT
The DNA here is from genome assembly GCA_006410615.1 of Neotragus moschatus. Classification (NCBI taxonomy): domain Eukaryota; kingdom Metazoa; phylum Chordata; class Mammalia; order Artiodactyla; family Bovidae; genus Neotragus; species Neotragus moschatus. The sequence continues at coordinate 3,909,963 of SJYA01002183.1, forward strand.
GTTCTCTGATTGAAGCTACTAATATTAAAACAAGTGAAAAAGTTTTGAGTTTTGATGTTTGAATTTCATATTGATATTTTCAACAATAGAAACAGATTTAACCAATATTTCCATGTTAACTACGACTATAATTTACTCATAAGTAAAATGGCAACCCACTCCAGTGTTCTTGTCTGGAGAATCCCAGAGACAGAGGAGCCTGGTAGGAGGCCGTCTATAGGGTTGCACAGAGTTGGACATGACTGAAGTGACTTAGCAGCAGCAGCAGCAGCACCAGGGCTTCTCAGGTAGCTCAGTGTTGAAAATCTGCCTGTCAAGCAGGAGATGCAGATTTCATAATTGGGTCAGGAAGATCCTCTGGAAAAGAAAATGGTAACTCACTTAAGTATTCTTGCCAGAGAAATCCCATGGAGAGAGGAGCCTGGTGGGTTGCAGCCCATGGGTTTGCAAGGAGCCCAGCATGACTTAGTGACTAAACCATAAGAACTTAAATAATTGTCTCCAAAATAGCTCTCCAATTGATGTTAGCAAAAGGTTAATTCATTTATGAAATTTTTTCCCAAATGAAGACTTAAATTCCTATCTTTTAATACAATATAGTCAGTCATTTTCTTTTTCAACCCATTTATCACATGTTCTTCCATTTTGCACTAATGACAATTAACTTCTTGAAGTTACTGAATTTTACAAATAACCATGAGGAAATAAACAACGAGGCTATAGCATCACTATTCTGACATTTTAATAAATAGATGTATTTTAATTACTTAGGTTATTTTGCAACATGCCAGTAAATGCTTTCTAATGCTTATTGTACAGGCAATGAAATCTTCATAATTTTATATCTGTCATCCCTTAAGTTGTTCACTGGAAATGTATAGTGATTCTCTTCATAGGATTATGAGAATTAGATTTGGGGATTGCTGATGTTTGAGCCACTGTATGGCTACAATTTCTGTAATTAATTATCCCAGAAAGAATTCCACTTTATTATATGCTGATGTCATTGCTTTCATATTGCTTCTTAGGATGACTTTTGTGTGCATGTTAATCATCATTAAAAACCAATTGCCTATTTCTTAAAATTGAGATGTAGTTGATTTACAATATTATGCTAGTTATGGTGAATACCATAGTGATTCAATATTTCTATAGTTATACTCCTTCTAAAGTTATTTCAAAATAATGGCTATATTTCCCTGTGCTGTGTCTGACCTAATGACTGGTTAGTTTGGACAGGGGGTGGGGGGTATAATATCTCTCAATTTGCCAGTAACCATTCAATTTTCCAGTTTCTGGCTATTTAAAGTAGAGTTCCATTCTAAGTTCTTGCTGATATCTGGTATTAGGTCCCAGGGAATCAGGGAATGCCCCACCTGATAATAGCTGACCCTCCTAACTCCTTGTTTACCTATACAGAGCCCTGCAGTTGGGGAATTCCTCCACAGTCATCCTGATATTCCTAGCCTTGTACCCCTGGGTTCACTACTGGGCTCTCTGACTCTCACTTAACACCCATGTGTGAATTAGCATGCGTGTGTGACCTGCCCAATGTAAAGTTCATTTTCTCCCCTGGACAACACCTGCCTTACTAGCCTTTTCAGGCCTATACTCTCCTCCAGGTTTCTGTCTATGGAAGAAGACTAGGAGGATAAGATGGGGAAAAGAAAAAAAATCTGTGCATGGTAATTTACTTATTTACTGTCTTAATCTGTCCGGGCTGCTATAACAGAATACCACAGACTGAGTGGCTTATAAACAACAGAAATTTATTCCTCATAGTTCTGGGGGCTGGAAAGTCCAAGATTAAGGCATCAATTGATTCAGTATTTAGTAAGCCCAGTTTCTGGCTCATAGATGGTGCTCTTTTTGCTGTGTCCCACATTGAAGAAGGGGGCTGGAGCTCTTTGGGGTCTCCTTTATCTAATCTTACCCATGAGGGCTCCATCCTCATGACCTAATCACGTCCCAAAGGCCCTACCTCCTAACACCATCACACTGGAGGTTCGGTTTCACTATATGAATTTAGGGGGATACAAACATTCAATCTATAGCATTTACATTCGATTTTAAGACTGTTAGAACTATTAGAATTCTTTGTCATTCAGTCATGTCTGACACTTTGTGACCCTTTGGACTGTACTCCACTAGGCTCCTCTGTCCGTGGGGTCTTTCAGGCAAAAAGACTAGAGTAGGTTGCTATTTCCTTCTCCAGGGGATCTTTCCAACCCAGGGATGGAACCCACATCTTTTGTGTCTCCTGCATTGCAGACAGATTCTTTACCTACTCTGCCATCGGGAGGCCCTTAGAACTTCAGACTATTAAGTAAAATTTAAAACTTTTTTATTTATTAATTTTTATTAGAGGCTAATTACTTTACAATATTGTATTGGTTTTGCCATACATTGACATGTATCCGCTACAGGTGTACATGTGTTCCCCATTCTGAACTCCCCCTCCCACCTCCCTCCCCATCCCATCCCTCTGGGTCATCCCAGTGCACCAGCCCTGAGCACCCTGTATCATGCATTGAACCTTAAGTAAAATATAATTTTTAAAGATCATAAAAAAAGACCCATAAGCATTTTTGAACAGCTGCTGCTGCTGCTGCTGCGTCACTTCAGTCGTGTCCGACTCTGTGCAACCCCATAGAAGGCAGCCCACCAGGCTCCGCCGTCCCTGGGATTCTCCAGGCAAGAACACTGGAGTGGGTTGCCATTTCCTTCTCCAATGCATGAAAGTGAAAAGTGAAACGGAAGTCGCTCAGTCGTGTCCAACTCTTAGCGACCCTATGGACTGCAGCCCACCAGGCTCCTCCGTCCATGGGATTTTCCAGGCAAGAGTGCTGGAGTGAGGTGCCACTGCCTTCTCCGTTTGAACAGCTAGTACTTTAAATTATTAAAATTAAATAAAATGTGAAACTTAAGTTTCTCAGTTGTATTAGCAACATTTCAAGGGCTTAATAATCATATGTGGCTAGTGTCCACCATACTGTGCAAACCAGATGGAATACTGACATCATCAAAGAGAGTGCCACACTGAAGAGTGGTGCTCAGGATACTTTAAATACCTTCTTCATTGTTGTTCTTTAGCCACTAAGTCGGGTCTGGCTCTTTTGAGATCCCATGGACTGTAGCCCATCAGGCTCTTCAGTCCATGGGATTTTTCCTGGCAAGTACGCTGGAAGGGGGTGCCATTTCCTCTTCCATGGGATCATGTGGATTGAACCTGCATCTCATACATTGAGACAGATTCTTTACCACTGAGCCACCAGGGAAGGTCATATAACTTCACTTACTAATAGCAACCCTATGGGGTAGGACAGCATCCTGAGGTTTACACAGGAGGATGCAGAGATTCAGTGGGCCTTAAAAGGCCCACCCAGTGATCAAGTGAAAGAGCCAGAGGTTGAGATCAGAATTGAGAGTCACTTAGACTCAAGACTTAACTATGGATCTGTCTGATCCTAACTTTCCACTATACTAGATTCTAGATCCCTGACTGCTAATGATATGAACATGCATTTTAGAATATACTTTTGTCATTGGTCTTCTGTTTCAACTCCCTGGCTTTATATACGAGGCCAGGAAAGAAAACCAATTCAAAGTCCAAATGCTAGTAAGTGACAAGGTGCTAATCTTTCACAAGGTTGCTTTCCCTGCTGTCACATCTCTCTTTCAGACCGAGTTTATGATAAGGTATTGGGAAAATTAGAGATAAGAAAGTGAAAGGGCTCAGTCACGTCTGACTCTTTGTGACCCCATAGATTATACAGTCCATGGAATTCTCCAGGCCAGAATACTGGAGTGGGTAGCCTTTCCCTTCTCCAGCAGATCTTCCTAACCTGGGAACTGAACCAGGGTCTCCTGCCACTGCAGGCATATTTCTTACCAACTGAACTATCAGGGAAGCCCAGTACAAACTGACACAGTGTTTAGCATAAAGTTAAGACTTATTAAATATAAAATATGAAAGAGAAAAGAAATTCATATTTAATAGGTCTTTATGTTAAACAGTGTCAGTTTGTATAAGAATGCTGTCAAGTAGGTATTATCTTCAGTTTGCAAACAAGGAAACAGGCTTAGAGAATATGTGACAGATTGATTCCCTTGAGGCTCTCCCATAATTTGAGCAGTGATTTGTCCTAGTCCTAGTAAAGAGCAAATATTTTGGAGTTAATTTCGCTTCCTTTGTCAACATTTTTGTACAGGTATTTATTAATCCCTTGTTCACTGCTTTGATTTCTTACATAATGTGGTAATGGACTAATCCCTGTAGTATTTATAGTCTTCTCATTTTCAGTGTCCTCCAGAAAGAGATGACTTTTGGGAAAGATGACACTGATCTTATGACTCAGCTCTAGTGATAATACCTGGCAATATGAGGACACTGTCTTGGGAGATGCAACATGTACTCTAGGCCTGTAGCCTAAATATATTGCTGTTACTTTAATGGTTAGAATATAAGGAATCTAGGAACCCATCTGGGTAGCAGAGCTGGTGTTTCTTGTGAATGTACCTAGTGATTCATTTGCAAAGTAACTACTTCTTGGCTAAGATTTTTAACTGTTGATTTAAGATGTTAATATCCCAAAAAGGAATGCTTCTTCCTAGAAGTCAAATAATGATTGATTCCATTGCATTAGAAGCAAATACTCCAAGTGCCATTTCAGGAATGGACGGTGGGGGCCCAGATCATGGTTTTAGCTGGGGGATTTCTCAGAGTGTGGGAAAAATAAGAATGCTGCTTCCCCATGGGACATAGAAGGACTATAGTTAAAATCTGAGGAATGTCAAACAGCACCTCCATGTACTATGATGCCAGTGGTAAAGATTCAGAAGATCACAATGTTATACTTGCAGACTCACAGGGAATAAACTTTTCTCTGGTTCTAGTCTGCTCTAACTAGAGGCAACAGAGATCAGCTGGGGAAGGAGGAGAAGGTTTGTATTAGACCATGTGCGGTTAGTCGCTCAGTTGTGTCTAACTCTTTGCAACCCCATGAATTGTAGCCTACCAGGCTCTTCTGTATGTGGGATCACTAGGGGAAAATAATAGAATGGATTGCCAAGCCTTGCTCCAGGGGATCTTCCCAACCCAGGGATCAAACCCAGGTCTCCCACATTGCAGGTTGATTCTTTACCATCTAAGCTACCAGGGAAGCCCTGCATTAGACCAGTAGCCCTCAAACATGGCAATCATCAGAAACATCTATAGGGGCTCTTAAGACACAGACTGCTGAGACTCATCACAGAGTTTCAGATTCACTCAGATATTTAAACACAGAACACAGAGAAGGGCTAAAACTGAATCTCACTAATGAAGCCTCTTAAAATATTCATGCAGTCCTACTGCTGAGAATCCCAACTTTGCCTGGGATGTGCCCTGCCCAAGATTTAGCAACACTTTCAATTCCGAGAGAGAGAGACATACAAAAGCTACAATAAGTTGATTTTATGTAACAGTAGCCAGACTCAATTTACTTTTCTTATAACCAAAAGAATATTAACTAATATACAGGTCCTATGCCAAATTTTTTAGAAAAGTGATTGTACTAGATCACTACTTAATAACTCCTCATGATGCCAGAAATCATTCTCATTTCATAAATGAAGAAATAAATGTGGCCTCTACATTGACACATGTAGAGAGTAAGGCCAACCTGAGATTTGCCCTCAGGTCTGACTGGCTTCAAAACTCATATTTTTTTCTCTCACGTCACTCCAGAAGGAAGTGGAGCTAGGACGTTATGATGTTGTCTGGATACCTACTGTTAAACCACCTGGTTTCCAGGACCTTTAAAATCCAATACCTCTTTTTGGACTATAAAGTATGATGGGGAAATAAATTTTTTAAAAGAAGATAAAGAAAACCACCAATATCAAAATATACAAAATATACAAAAATATACAAAAAGGTAAAAAATTTGCATAATTTCTGAATAAAATTTTTTTAATGAAATGTGATGTTATTTCTAGGTCCATAATGGAGTCCAAATGAGGTTAAGAACCAACACGTAGAAAAGGCCATTGTTTACTAATTAGTAGAAGGATTTATAATTACATCTCAAAAAAGTACTCAAAAGGCAAGTCTCTGATTGCATGCAATTGCACTGTAAAATCAGATACTTCTAAAATTGTTTTTAAAAAAGAGTTTGTTTTCTTATATAATTAAGGAATTTATTACTTCATTTTCAGCATTAACTTTTTCTAGGTCCTTTCAAATACTTAACGTACTGGTAACCATCCACCCAGGCCTTGACCAAATTATCATAAATTCCAAATTAATCTGATTTAAGGAGATTTTATTCTAAGTTCAGCTTTTCATTAGCTCTTCACAGACATCTCTGAGCATAAACATTTGAAGCCTTTGAAATTTATTAACACATTGTAACTTTTGATTAGGCTATCTACCTTCTTGCCTTCAGCCAAGCCAATCCTGAAATGAAGTTGTCCCAGAGAAATAAAGAAAATAAAATCACTTTCAAAACATCTACAAAATTGTGTCCAAGGGCACAGAGATATTCTCTAAGACCTACCCAAATCCAGGAATTATCAATCAGTCAAAGAAGTGGGCAGATATTATTTGGAACTACTAGATCAGAATAAACGTTGCAGCTGTATGGTTAAATATTTAATGGATAACTAAAATACTTCCCTCTTCCCTCTTCTTTAATTACAATTCATTTAAAATATAATTTTGAAGCCTTATGCTGCTCTCTAATTGTTTCATTTTTGTTTTCCCTTAACTAGGTTATAAGCCCTTTAAAGAATTATGTCTCACGCCTGTGTTTCCCTACAATGCCTAGCACAGAACTGAGTAAATAACAGACTATAAGTAACAAATGTCTTATTTCCCATCTCCACTTTAGTGGCAGTGCCTTCCTGGAGAAGTACCCTGAGAGGGAGGGGAATTCATGACTAGACTCCACCAAGCAAAACTGCAGATCACTGATTAGTGATGTCTGCTCTGAGTTCAGAAAATAGCAACATGCAGGTTATCTGTTTTTTACATCTCACTAATTGACATTTATTTCATACTTATTAAATAAATTAAAAATATACACAGGGAAAAAAAGGATGATGTCAGATAAATATTCCCATTGAGTTTAATTTTCATCCACATTCAATAAAAATTACACTGCATGTGAGTTCAGTATTAAACAAAGAATCAATAAACTTTGTAATTTAAAGGAACACCAACTAGCTTACAAGACAGACAGGTCATGGAGGAGAGTTCTGACAAAACGTGGTCCACTGGAGAAGGGAATGGCAAACCACTTCAGTATTCTTGCCTTGAGAACCCCATGAATAGTGTGAAAAGGCAAAAAGGATAGGACACTTAAAGATGAACGCCCCAGGTCGGTAGGTGCTCAATATGCTACGGGAGATGAGTGGAGAAATAATTCCAGAAAGAATGAAGAGATGGAGCCAAAGCAAAAACAATGCCCAGTTGTGGATGTGACTGTTGATGGAAGTAAAGTCCAATGCTGTAAAGAGAAATATAGCATAGGAACCTGGAATATTAGGTCCATGAATCAAGGCAGATTGGAAGTGGTCAAACAGGAGATGGCAAGAGTAAACACTGACATTTTAGGAATCAGTGAACTAAAATGGACTGGAATGGGTGAATTTAACTCAGATGATCATTATATCTACTACTGTGGGCAAGAATCCCTTAGAAGAAATGGAGTAGCCATCATAGTCAACAAAAGAGTCCTAAATGCAGTACTTGGATGTAATCTCAAAAACAACAGAATAATCTCTGTTCATTTCCAAGGCAAACCATTCAGTATCACAGTAATCCAAGTCTATGCCCTGACTAGTAATGCTGAAGAAGGTGAAGTTGAACGGTTCTATGAAGACTTACAAGAACTTCTAGAACTAAAACCCCATAAAAATGTCCTTTTTTAGGGACTGGAAAGCAAAAGTAGAAAGTCAAGAAATACCTGGAATAGCAGGCAAATTTGGCCTAGGAGTACAGAATAAAGAAGGTCAAAGGCTAATAGTTTTGCCAGTCGGACACACTGGTCATAGCAAACATCCTCTTCCAATAACACAAGAGAAGAATCTATACACAGACATCACCAGATGGTCAATACTGATATCAGAGTGATTATATTCTTTGTAGCTGAAGATGGAGAAGCTCTACACAGTCAGCAAAAGAAAGACCAGGAGCTGACTGTGGCTCAGATCATGAATTCCTTATTGCCAAATTCAGACTTAAATTGAACAAAGTAGGGAAAACCACTAGACCATTCAGGTATGACCTAAACCAAACCCCTTACGATTATACAGTGGAAGTGACAAATAGATTCAAGGGATTAAATCTGATAGACAGAGTGCCTGAAGAGCTATGGACGAAGGTTCCTGACATTGTACAAGAGGCAATAATCAAGACCATCCCCAAGAAAAAGAAGTGCAAAAATGCAAAATGGTTGTCTGAGGAGGACTTATAAGTAGCTATGAAAAGAAGAGAACCAAAAGGCAAAGGAGAAAGGGAAAGATATACCCATTTGAATGCAGAGTTCCAAAGAATAGCAAGGAGAGATAAGAAAGTCTTCCTCAGTGATCAGTGCAAAGAAAAAGAGGAAAACAATAGAGGTCTCTTCAAGAAAATTAGAAATACCAAGGGAACATTTCATGCAAAGATGGGCACAATAAAGGACAGAAATGGTATGGACTTAACAGAAGCAAAAGATATTAAGAAGAAGTGGCAAGAATACACAAAAGGACTATACAAAAGAGATCTTCATGACCCAGATAATCACAATGGTGTGATAATTCACCTAGAGTCAGACATCATGGAATGCGAGGTCCAGTGGGCCTTAGGAAGCATCACTATGACCAAAGCTAGTGGAGGTGATGGAATTCCAGTTGAGCTATTTCAAATCCTAAAACATTATGCTGTGAAATTGCTGTGTTCAATATGCCTTCAAATCTGGAAAACTCAGCAGTGACCACAGGACTGGAAAAAGTCAGTTTTCATTCCAATCTCAAAGAAAGGCAATGACAAAGAATGCTCAAACTACCGACAAAATTGCACTCATCTCACACACTAGCAAGGTAATGCTCAAAATCCTCCAAGCCAGGCTTCAACAGTACATGAAGTATGAACTTCCAGATGTTCAAGCTGGATTTAGAAAAGGCAGAGGAACCAGAAATCAAATTGCCAACATTTGCTTGATCATCAAAAAAGCAAGAGAATTCCAAAATCATCTACTTCTACTTTATTGACTTTGCCAACGCCTTTGACTATGTGGATCACAACAAACTGTGGAAAATTCTTAAAGAGATGGAAATACCAGACCACCTGACCTGCTTCCTGGGGAATCTGTACACAGGCCAAGAAGCAAGAGTTAGAACTGGACATGGAACAACAGACTGGTTCTAAATAGGAAAAGGAGCATGGCAAGGCTGTATATTGTCACCCTGTTTATTTAACTTATTTGCAGAGTACATCATGAGAAACGCTGGACTAGAAGAGACACAAGCTGAAATCAAGATTGCCAGGAGAAATGCCAATAACCTCAGATATGCAGATGATACCACCCTTATGGCAGAAAGCAAAGAAGAACTAAAGAGCCTCTTGATGAAAGTGAAAGAGGAGAGTGAAAAAGCTGGCTTAAAACTCAACATTCAGAAAACTAAGATCATCTGGTCCCATCACTTCTTGGCAAATAGATGGATTAAACAGTGGAAACAGTGAAAGACTTTATTTGGGGGGCTCCAAAATCACTGCAGATGGTGACTGCAGCCATTAAATTAAAAGATGCTTGCTCCTTGGAAGAAAAGCCATGACCAACCTAACAGCATATTAAAAAGCAGAGACATTACTTTGCCAAAAATGGTCCGTCTCATCAAAGCTATGGTTTTTCCAGTAGTCATGTACGGATGTGAGAGTTGGACTATAAAGAAAGCTGAGTGCCAAAGAACTGACCCTTTTGAACTGTGGTGTTGGAGAAAACGCTTGAGAGTCCTTGGACAGCAAAGAGATCCAACCAGTCCATCTTAAAGGAAATCAGTCCTGAATATTCATTGGAAGGACTGATGATGAAGCTAAAACTCCAATACTTTGGCCACCTGATGCAAAGAACTGACTCATCTGAAAAGATGCTGATGCTGGGAAAGATTGAAAGTGGGAGGAGAAGGGGACGACAGAGGATGAGATGGTTGGATGGCATCACTGACTCAATGGACATGAGTTTGAGTAAACTCTGGGAGTTGGTGATGGACAGGGAGGCCTGGTATGCTGCAGTCTATGGGGTCGCAAAGAGTCAGACAAGTGAGAGACTGACCTGAACTGACTGAGACTAGCTTACAGTATCATGGGATACTTTGTGATCATGTCTTTCAGTTCCTTTATTTAAAACTAATTCACTTGAAATCTTCATAACCTCTGTCTAGAAAGTGGCAAGGTCAACGACTCTCAGAGCTAAACTTGAATGCACAGAAGTGCATACATGGAGGCTGGCTCAAGGGCAAAACACATGTGCAAGTGGGCTAATATTTACTTTAATATTTACTAACCCCAAATAACCACTGGAGTCCTTGGTTTAGTAGCCAGTAATAGTTCTTGTAAGAAAGGAACTGGGACAGGTATAGTTATCTATTCAGCCACCACAAATACACACAACATATAATAGTCATTTATCCTGACCATTCATCTCTAAATTGCATCCTGCTGCTGCTAAGTCACTTCAGTCGTGTCCGACTCTGTACAGCCCCATAGACGGCAGCCCACCAGGCTCCCCTGTCCCTGGGATTCTTCAGGCAAGAACACTGGAGTGGGTTGCCATTTCCTTCTCCAATGCATGAAAGTGAAAAGTGTATGTGAAGTTGCTCAGTCATGTCCCACTCTTCACGACCCCATGGACTGCAGCCTACCAGGCTCCTCCATCCATGGGATTTTCCAGGCAAGAGTACTGGAGTGGGGTGCCATTGCCCTCTCTGAAACTGCATCCTATAAGCATGCTTATCTCTATGATTTGTAGGAGTTTGGGAGAAAGCCAAGTTTACCATTACCAGTAGCTCTCTCTGAATAGCCCACTGAATAAGAAGAAGGCAGAATTTGATTTTGTTGTTGTTTGTATTTTGCATTACAGAGGATGAGAATGCAGCATTTGGTACTTGAAACGATTTTTCACAAAAAGTATGTTGGCAAAAATACTTATTCATGGTTTCTCCACAATGGCAAGCATGTTCAGCTGTGTCCAACTTTTTGTGACTCTGTAGACTATACTGCCCTCTTTGAAGCTCTTCTGTCCATGGAATTTTCCAAGCAAGAATATCAGAGTGGGTTGCCATTTCCTATTCCAGGGGATCTTCCTGTCCTAGGGATTGAACCCGCATTTCCTGTGACTCCTACATTGGCAGGCAAATTTTTTACTGCTGGTCCCACCTGCGAAGCATCGAGTGCATCTTTCAAACAAAGGTAATTTGAAAAAGATCATAATTCTTCATTTCAGTCCACTTCAATAGCCCATAAAACTGTAACACTTACAAGAGTGGCAAAGGATTTCACCTAGTAAGGTATATTTAAATTCAAATAGTATATTGAAGAAGGGGCTTCCCAGGTGGCTTGGTGGTAAAGAATCCACCTGCCAATGTAGAAGACAAGGGTTTGATCCCTGGATGAGCAAGGTCCCCTGGAAAAGGAAATGGCAACCCACTTCAGTATTCTTGACTGGGAAACCACATGGACAGGGGTGCCTGGCAGGCTACATACAGTCCATGGGGTTGCAAAAGACTAAGACATGACTTAGCAACTAAACAACAATACTGAAGAAACTAGGGAGTAATTATTCTAACCAAAGCTGTATAAAACTCTCATAGTGTTCAGGCTAAGAAATATAGCAAGTTAAAAACAAACAAGAAAAAAACATATGGGTGTGCCTTATAGAAAATGATTAAAAGCCACGAGTTTGGTGCTAATTGCTTATCCATAGCACCTGCTACCTGACACTGAAAAGTCTGCACTAAGCGAGCTGGGTGGCCAGAAGAATCCACAAGGCCATCAGGTTTGACCCCAATTATCTTTTATTGTAAATAGGCCATGTGTCAAATTCCAAGATAAATTGGAAACATTTGATCTCTGTCTGTCCCTAGATTAATTTTAAAGATTCATTTTGTATTCTTACAGATCCTTTATTTGGGCTGCTTTGCTCTGAAGTTTTAAGGAAAAGACATCTTATATTTGCCTTTATCTATGCAAGAGGATTCTCTCTTTAAGAATAATTTGGGAGGGAGAGAATTTAACAATAGAACATATTTTAGAGAAAAATGGCACACAACAAGCATATCCAGAATTTAAAGTAATGACCAATAACATCCACTGAGTTTCTTCATAGAATCCATGTTTATGCAAGTGAAAAGATAACAAAGAAAATATTTAGTACCATGCTTAACAGAGATGGATGCTTTAACAAATTTCCTCATTTCCCCATGCAAATCATTGCAATATCCATGCAAACCAACAGAAATAAACATATCACACATGAAAAAAAATAGTCTTATGAGCATTTGAGGCCTATTTGGAACAAAGGTTAAGAATGACTATTAAACCTCTGAAAAGATCCTGATTTATTCAAAAATTAAAATAACATTAACGTAAACCAACATGGCCTACAACCAAATAGATTCTGCATGAGTGAGTCAGGTAATGTGATTTTCATCAAATAACTTGGCACTAAAACTAAATAGCATATAGAAGCCATACAGCTCGATTCCCACCCAAACACTCATGATCCTGTACAACTTATATACTTTAGAATTTTAGCACACAAATAATCCTGGAGAAAGAAATTCTGTAGAAATCAAGCTTTTCTTCTTAAATTAATCAGAATGGATAAAGACTTTTGAAAAATCTAATTTTCAAGGGGGTTGTCTATTTAGTAAAACAACCCTGAAGTTATAAAATGTGTTTGTTTGGGTCTTTTTTTCTTTTTCTGGAAAGACTATTCCATGAGTGTTAGCCTGCCAGATTAACTGCCCTTGAATCTATGGGTAGAGCCACTTTTGTGCTCATTCATATATGAGCAGGTCTCTAATTCTAACATCAGAGTTATTGTTTGCATTCCACAGATAAGACAAACTAGAGCTTCAAGCAGTGAAAAGATGAAGCAGAGGCTGAATGAAAAGGGCAAGAGCGAGAAAAGCAATAAAGGGCTGAATGAAGGAAAGAAGATCTTACTGGAATGGAAAGAATATAGCATCCCGCTCTAGTCCTGTCTGACCCTGGTTGCTACTTAATTTTGAATTTTGTGTAATGATACTGAAGAAGCAAAGAGAGGTAACTGGCGAGATAATGAGGTACTGACCTCAAAGGCCCTTGAGGTCACACTCAGGTCTCTCACACGTATCCACTGATCTCTTCTCCCTGTCCCCATGCCACTTTCCCTCACATGACCCCAGGTTCCCTCCTTAGCATTCATTCCCTCCAATGGCATCCTTTATTCTTTTCAATCCTGTAGAAGAACATCATTTTATGTTGAGAAAACAACTAATTAAAAAATATAGAAACATCTAGCTTAACCTAATATATATGCTATATATACACATATGCTATGCATATGGTCTAATGAACTTTCCACCTTTCCACGATAAAGGATTAATAAGAAGGAAGCAAGATCTTCACAGTATCAGTGATCATTAATGATGTATTCATTACCAATAAGTGTTGGTGTCACATCGATGATGTATCTACATGTACACCTAATTATAATATTAAATAGCTGGCATGCATGATTAATTTATTTTCCTAAGCAAGCACACATTAAGAACTTGTTTCTAGAAAGTTTTTAATGAGTCTCTTGTTACAGTGATATATAGGCTCTGGTCACATGAAAAGTTCATCTACTCCTAAGACTGACTCTTAATTTTAAAAAATTAAAATATTTATTGTTTGTAAGATCACTGGGAAGAACTGACCACACCCTGGAGACAGAAAAAGGCAAAGGCTCTCTAGACTTTATTTATTCAGACAAGCTTCAGTTTTCAAATGTCATCTGAAATATATAACGCATGAAAGATGATTCCCTGAAACTTCAGGGAAAGAACAAGTTCTGACGGCAGTTGTTACCATCCTCGCCTCCATCACTATCTCACTGTCCCAATGAAGAAAGTGAAAATGTGGCAATCAGGGAAACCTGAAGTGGGCAGCATAGTTATATATATCATGGACTTTGATGAGCTTTCTCTACATTCTGGACTCAGGACCTGATGGTCCAGGGAAATGGCCACCCCAACTCTGGGCTAGAAATCACTACTCACCCAAATGATACCCCAGTAATGTCACCAGGTAACTATGGAATATTAGACAAATCACCGTACTTTCTGGGTCACTCTTTATTTATTTTTTTGGGGGGCTGTACATGCAGCATGTGGAATCTTAGTTCCCTGACCATGGATCACACCTGTGCCCCCTAAAGTTAAAGTTTGGAGTCTTAACCAGTGGGCCACCAAGGAAGTCCATGGGTCACTCTTTCTGCAGCCATGAAATGAAGATCCCTAACATTCCTGGATTCTAAACAAATGTTGCTTGATACAAATCAGAAAAATTAGTCAAAACATTTTTTACATAGTCTAATATTTATAATCAACTCCATCAATAGCTGAATATCCAGCTTGTAGAATACTGATGGACTTCATTGCTGGTATTGTTCATTTTCTTTTATAATTATAAATTTCCCTGACATTAAGAGGGAAGGGGTTAAAATATGAACCGTCTCATTGCACTATTTATAACAGAATTCCTAAAATGTTTAGTATGGAGGAAAGTAGAAGCTAAATATCCTAAAGTGAGGTTTGAGGATTTAGCATTCCACTTACCTGTATTTTCACTTTGTATATCTGAGGACATTTTACATTTTAATTGTACATACTGCATTTCTGAAGTGAGCAAAGCACATACTGGACCTAATCTAATTCAGTGGTCTCCCACCTTTTTGGCACCAAGGACCAGTTTCGTGGAAACAATTTTTCCATGGACTGGATGGGAAGGGATGGTTTCAGGATGATTCAAACACATTCTATTTATTTGCACTTTATTTTTATTATTATTACATCAGCTCCACCTCAGATCATCAGGTGTTAGATCCTAGAGGTTGGGGACTCCTGATCTAATTAATAATTTTAACTTTCTCAGAAAAGAAGATGAATAGATTCTTATATATTATAGTTAAGAAAAAGAAGATGAAGGAGGAGGAGGAAGAGGAGGGAGGAGGGGGAGGGAAGGGGGCAGGAAAGGGGGAAGGAGGAAAAAAGGGGAGAGGGAGGAAAGAGAAGAAAAGAGAAAGGAAAATTAAGAGTGCACGGGCATGGATTTCCCTGGCACTCCAGTGGTTAAGATGCTGCACTTCCAATGCCAGAGGGTGTGGGTTTGATCCCTGGTTGGGGAGCGAAGATCCTACGTGCCCTGCAGCCAAAAAAACATAACACAGGAGCAAAATATTATAACAAATTAGATAGAGACTTGGTTCACATCAAAAATAATCTTATGAAAAAAGAATGCACTAACAATAGGTTCCAGAATGATGCATTCTTTCAGCTGCCCATGTTGCCCTACAAACAATGTTCACAAATCTACAAAGCTGTTTATAAACCAAGACATCTAGAACCTGAGGGCTCCACTCTATTTCAACCCAACCTTCCTGGTAAAAGCTTTCTTTCACTCTGGTGAGGTACATGTGTCCTAATATTTTCTTTCAAACATGCTTTTAAGTGTTAATGAATCTATGAAAGGGAATAAACTTTATACCTTTTTCATCGCTGTTCTGCTCCACCCCCTAAAAAAACTGAAAGTATCTATCCACTCTGACACAGCTAATTTTACCTCAGTTCTAAATACAAATGCACTTGTTGAGTACACCTCCTGGCCTCTGATCAGCATTCCAGCAACCACATAGGTTATAGAATTCAATGATTCAATACAGGAAGAAAACAGCAAGCAGATTATGTCAGATGGAGCATCAGGTGCAAGATATTGCATTCTGGAAGAAACCAGGGGAACACAGGCTAGAAACAAGGCACGAAAGAACACACTTTCTTTGAAAATAAACCAGACATTTTATTGAGCAAAGGAGAATTATCAAAGCTGTGTGTGTGTGTGTCTACGTGTGTCTGTGTGGTTTTGTCTTCTTTTGGTTGGTTAGCTGTGTTGTGATTGCTTGTCTAGAGGAAACACAAGTAGAGGACCTGAGCTTTGGGAGAACGGGTTGGGCATCCATGTGTAGGATGGAAAGAAAGCAGGAAAGACTGACTATCGAGAGAACAGCTGAGTCACAATGAAGGCACAAACTAAGGCAAGAGTGGCATCAACAGGGAAGAAGGGGAACAAAGCTTAGCAACTGATAGAAATATAATCTTCTCAACTTGACAATGGTTTGGGTGTGGGATGGGGATGGTATTGAAAACAACACTTTTTAGTCTTGAGAATTAGATAGATACCCTAACAGATTTAGGGGTCTTTGCTAGGGACGTGGAACTCCAATTAAATATATTGAACTTGAAGTCCCCCAGAACACTCTGGTGTAGATGTGCGGCAGTAATCTGGAATGTAAGTCAGAGCTCAGGAGAGAGCTTGAAACTAGAAATGTAAATCTGGAAGTCTTTCAACTGAAGTCCTATAATTGATTGAAATGAGTCACTGGTGAGCGATTAGGAGAAATGAGGGAGAGTCGGGGGTTGGGAAATTAAAGACAGTCTAGATTTCCAGCCAGTCACAGACATTGAACCCAACCTATCTCAAAGCTCACTAGTTCTTTCTTCTTCCTCACCTCCATTTATTTATCATTTTCCACCCCCAAAGGCGTCCTTCCTTCTGTCATCACCACTTCTTATACTGCCTTCATTATTTCTATTCTCAGCCAAGAAAGAACTCTTGGAAGTCATGCTTGGCTTTCCTTGGTCCTCAAATCCTATACATCCTTCTTCTTGAAAAATCTCCTCAATCTAGCATTCTTTGTGCCAACTTAGTCCCTGAATTTTAGGTCCTTCTTATGTTAGACCTAATCTATCAAGATTACCTAATCTATTCCTAATTGAACACCCAGTCTCTGGTCCCTCCCTGCTCTAGCTATTCTCCCAATTACCTCTAAGAGATACCTTTCTAACAGATCAAATGGATCACGTCCCCACAAGATGCTAAATCTCTGATGACCAGCTTTGCACAGAGTGACACCAACATCTGGGCTTACGAAGCCCATATCCACCTGGGAAAATGCAGGTGATCAAACAGTACCATTTCCGTGAGGCCTTTCCTGTTCAGTCTCTTCCTTAACCTGCTCTACCCAGCCCTGAGATTAACAGTTTTTGTGCTCTGTGCTCTAAATTTTGTGCTCCCAGCTGTGAATGAGTAGTGGGAGAGGCTGAGGAATCTCAAAGACCAGTGCTTAAGAACAATCAAGAGAAGGGAGTTTAAGATCCTAGATCATGGTGGAACGGACTTCCCCAGTAGTCCAGTGATTAAGACTCCACCTTCCAATGCAGGGGGGGTGTGGGTTTGATCTCTGGTCAGGGAAAAAGGATCCCACATGCTGTGGGGTGCAGACAAAAAAGTAACAATAATAATGGGAGATGGTAGAGAGTAGAAAATGATAATCCAGAAGAACTAAATCCTTCATGTGGTTCTCAAGGCCTGATGACCCAAGCCCTGCCCAGCTCTTCAGACTCTTCTCAAACCACCCCCTGGCTCTCTGCAGTCACATCTCACAGGCCTTCTTGCCATACCACCAGTGTCCCTCTGAATATGTGGCTCCCTCGGGTGAAAGCACTCTCACACACCTCTGACCTGCTAGCCTAGATCCATCTCCACCACAGTCTCATTCCTGCAGGGGCCAGGGCTGACTCTCAGACCATGTCTGGTACTCCACACATATTCTTCTTGAGCCCGGAGATCTTCCTTCATAGCCCTTAATGTTGGCACGTTGATACTCTCTACATGCTTTCAGCAACACACACACACAACTCTGGCAGATCTTAGTAGTTAATAAAGAATTAACATATCTAGCTTATTTCTATATGTTATTCAAAACGTGATTAACAATCTCATTCTGAAATGTTAGCCTTCAAAAGCCCAAAGATGGATAGAGTAACTTATTATCTATGACCTAATGCAATGGCACCCCACTCCAGCACTCTTGCCTGGAAAATCCCATGGACAGAGGAGCCCGGTGGGCCGCAGTCCATGGGGTCGCTAAGAGTTGGACAAGACTCAGCGACTTCCCTTTCACTTTTCACCTTCATGCCTTGGAGAAGGAAATGGCAACCCACTCCAGTGTTCTTGCCTGGAGAATCCCAGGGATGGGGGAGCCTGGTGGGCTGCTGTCTATGGGGTCGCACAGAGTCGGACACGACTGAAGTGACTTAGCAGCAGCAGCAGCAATGCAGTTTTGGGAGCTTCCCCCATGGCTCAGTGGTAAGGAATCCACCTGCAATGCAGGAGATGCAGGTTCAATCATTGGGTCAGGAAGATCCCCTGGAAAAGGAAATGGCAACCCACTCTAGTATTCTTGCTTGGGAAATCCCATGGACAGAGGAGCCTGGCAGGTTATAGTCCATGGGCTGCAAAATAGTCAGACATGACTTAATGACTAAACAAACAACAGTGATACAGCTTTCAGAAGGTAAAAGCAGATTCTCAAACGTGTGCCCCTATTACAGACTCAAAAATCCATTCAATTGTTTTTTGGCTTGTTATTTTTTTTTTCTTTTAGCTGTGTTACTCAAGGCTTATGGGACCTTAATTCCCCAACCAGGGATCAAACCCACACCCCCTGCAGTGGAGGTATTGGAAGCGTGGAGTCTTAACCACTGGACCACCAAGGAAGGTCCATGCAATTCTTACTAACGGTCAAGGCCTGTCAACATTTATAAATTAAATCCTTTTTTATGATCATAGAATACTTACATGTGCATAGGTTGGGTGAACATGTGAAAATTAGGATCAGCTGAATCCAAGAGAAACACAGAGACAGATGAGTAGACATTCCAGTCTGCCAATCTACACTCAGAGCAGGGAGCATAACAACCATCTTTACTCTGGTCTTATCATGGCAGACCCACAATAAATATTTATTAACTGGAGGATGCTGCTGCTGAAATCTTGAGAAATGAGCACTGAGTTTTGGGTAGCAGAACAGGATGGAAAAAGTGTGGGATAATTGTACAGTGCAGACTTCCCAGGATGATGATGAGCAATTGTGGTTAAACAATAGTTTGGAAACAGGAGTGGTGAGAAAGAGGGTTTCCACAGTAGGGAGCAGCACTGTTGAGCCAGTTAAAAACAAACAAACAAAAAAAAGAGCTCTAATTATGTTTAAATGGGAAACCAAGGTAGAATTTGGAGTGCGGGGTTAAGATTCTTTTTTTTTTTTTTTTCTGAAAGCCCAGATGCAGACACAGGCTCCAAGCTTTCCAAGAGTGTGGTGAATATGCTATACACAAGGCCCGGGCACTGGGGATGTTGGTGCAACCTTCAAGATCCTGTTTATGCAGGATTTAGCCCATTCCCCCACTCCCCCCACCCCACCCAGAGAATAGCTAATGAAAATAAGAATTGCCAAGATTTCTTGGCAGACCTATCACCACCAAAATCCTACTTCAGATTGAGATGATTAAGAGCATGGCTTGTTTTATGAAAGGTACCATTGAGTTGGTGTCTAGCAGGAGCTCAGTATCTATTAGGTCTTTGGAGATGCCTGAGTGAAAGGTGTTATATACTAAAATTATTGGGTTTCACCATATGCTCCCAGTTGGTCACAGAGGTGAGAAACAGCTGATTCATCTTTGGAAGGCAAATCCTTAAGTTCCTTGAACCAATAGGTTTTAGGAACCATATTTGTCAATTGTAAATTCACTTCTGATTTTTATTCATAGAAGCCATCTAGTCTAAGCTATTTATTTATCCACACATGCCTATCTCATTCTCTAATTGCATTTAAAATCTTTTAGAGGAAAGCTGTTATAAAACACATCCTTGTTACATAAGGGAGCCATATCCGTACAGGTTGACGGCATACTAATTTATCAATATCTAGAATTATTATGAAGAAGCTGTTTGAAAGTACCAGAACAGGACCAAAGTTTCATTCATTCATGAAATGATTGATTGCATAGACTAGGCAGAAATGGGTTCATATTTCTGAATACACGTTACTTTATATCCCTCAAAGAGAAAAATACATTTGCACTCAATGTGCATTTATAGGATAATATGACACAGGTGTGGTGATGTTAGAAAAGAGAAAGCCAGCTATAAAGAAGAAAAATAAAAGCTTTTCTAGGGAAGAAACTCAGATTTCAGAATGGAGCTGTGGATTTGGAAACAGGAAAACAGCCAAGCCAGAGGATGTTTTTCATATTACAGAGAAGCTCTGTCTACCAAAAATCTCACAAGCAGAGGTCTTAGTAGGGCATGTTATAAGACAACATCAAGTTTATAACAATGAAGATCTTGATTTCAACAGCTGAGACCCTTAAGACAGGCTGAACAGAAGGCAGCTACTCAGCATGGAGCCAACATGAAAAAGACATGGGGAGGAGACAACAGAAAATATTGGAATACTCACCCCCTGCAGAGTTTCATGTTGCTGCTGTATTAAATGACACACTCCTGTTTTGAAGAAGCATTCAGCACTGATATAAAAATTTAAATGTGTCAATCTTTCTGGTGGACACAAGTCTTTATATACCGTCACATTTACACACATTCTTATTCTCAACACAGCTTCATGTTAATTTTTAAAACTGAATTTGTAGGTTCTTAATCATTGCAATGGACATGAGTTTGAGCAAACTCTGGAGGTGGTGAAGGACAGGGAAGTCTGGTGTTCTGCAGTTCATGGGGTCGCAAAGAGTTGGACACAGCTTAGTGACTTAAAAACAACAATTATCTGTAGTTACTCCTAATACATTTTAGGACTTTGCAAGATGGAAAAATAAACTGTACTAGACATTTAAATTTTTAAAACTGACTACAATGGCTTTTTGCTGACACAATTTAGAAACTATACATATCAAAGTACCTGTTAATAATAAACACTGAGGTTGGAAATGCCAGAAAGAAATTCTTGACTTAGAAACAACTGCATACTTTGCAATGGATGTTATGATGATAAAGTAAAAGGCAGCTGGGAATCTATTTATTTTAAATGCATCTTGGCAGCCAAGTGAAAAGTCAAATAATGATAAAGGGCATGCTAATAACAATAATAATAATTCATCTTCTAGCATTTATTGAACATGAATGTGCCAAGTATTGCGGCTTTAAATAAGATCATCTAATTTGATGAGCCAATTTCATTTATATGGATTTTAAAAAATCATCATTACAAACCTAACAGGCAGATACCCCAGGGTATATGTTCTGAGAGTTTAGTATAGTGGTTAAACAGTTAGAAGCATGGATGCTACAGTAAGACAGGGTTGGAACCGGTTATACTCTAAGTGCATGACCTTAAGCAAGTTACTTAATCTCTATACGTTTCTGTGTTTTTCATCAACAAAATAGGAATATTAGTGAAAATTAATTGATATAATAAATGTAAAAGGTTTGAAACAGTGCTCAAAATATGATAACTGCTATGATTATCCCTATTTTGTTGCTGTGATTCAGTCACTAAGTCATGTCTGACTCTTTGTGACCCCATGGACTGCAGCATGCCATGAGTAAATTGAGGCTGAAAATTTCAGGGACTTGCAAAGCCCACACAGCTAATAAGCAGCAGATCTAGGATATGAATTTCAGCAGAATCACCCCAGTTCACTTCTGTTCAGTCACTCAGTCATGTCCAACTCTTTGCAACCCCATGGACTGCAGCATGCCCAGCTTCCCTGTCCATCACCAACTTCCAGAGCTGGCTCAAATTCATGTCCATTGAGTTGGTAATGCCATCCAACTATCTCATCCTCTGTCATCCCCTTCTCCTCCTGCCTTCAATCTTTCCCAGAATTAGGGTCACCCCAGAGACCAAGATTTTAGTCATATGTCATCCTGGACACAAAGTCTTAAACATATTTTTATAAAGAATTTGACATTTAGACTTTATACAAGGTACATTTATGATTATTTTAAATTCCTATTAAAATTTATATCTGGATAAGTAATTATGGTCCATATTTAGGGTGGAANGTCACCCCAGAGACCAAGATTTTAGTCATATGTCATCCTGGACACAAAGTCTTAAACATATTTTTATAAAGAATTTGACATTTAGACTTTATACAAGGTACATTTATGATTATTTTAAATTCCTATTAAAATTTATATCTGGATAAGTAATTATGGTCCATATTTAGGGTGGAATCACTGACATGATTCAATTAGTCATAGAGCCTACTTTGAATTTTAACCCACCCTTAGTTCATCCTATGACCCTGCATCATCCAATATTCTAATTTTTTTAGCTTGAAAGAACATTGCTTTTCTAAGGCAAAATTGAGAAGGAAAAATATTGTATAATCTGACATGAATTTTGTAAATCATATAAAGAAATAGATTCTTGGAGTATTTTTAAGTTGAAACTTTAAAATCACAAATCTAATTAAAATTTGTATCTTTCTAAAATTTGAAATATCCACTGGATCATCGAAAAAGCAAGAAAGTTCCAGAAAAACATTTATTTCTGCTTTACCGACTATGCCAAAACCTTTGACTGTGTGGATCACAATAAATTGTGCAAAATTCTTAAAGAGATGGGAATACCAAACCACCTGACCTGCCTCTTGAGAAATCTGTATACAGGTCAGGAAAAAACAGTTAGAACTGGACATGGAACAACAGATTGGTTCCAAATAGGAAAAGGAGTACGTCAAGGCTGTATATTGTTACCCTGCTTTTTTAACTTATATGCAGAGTACATCATGAGAAATGCTGGACTGGAAGAAGCACAAGCTGGAATCAAGATTGCCGGGAGAAATATCAATCACCTCAGATATGCAGGTGACACCACACTTAATGGAGAAAGCGAAGAGGAACTAAAAAGCCTGTTGATGAAAGTGAAAGAGGAGAGTGAAAAAGTTGGCTTAAAGCTCAACATTCAGAAAACTGAGATCATGGCATCCAGTCCCATCAATCCATGGCAAATAGATGGAGAAACAGTGGCTGATTTTATTTGGGAGGGCTCCAAAATCAGTGCAGATGGTGACTTCAGCCATGAAATTTAAAGATGCTTCCTCCTTGGAAGGAAAGTTATGATCAACCTAGACAGCATATTAAAAAGCAGAGACATTACTTTGCTAACAAAGGTCTCTCTAGTCAAGGCTATGGTTTTTCCAGTAGTCATGTATGGATGTGAGAATTGGACTATAAAGAAAGCTGAGCACCAAAGAATTGATGGTTTTGAACTGTGGTGTTGCAGAAGACTCTTGAGAGCCCCTTGGACTGCAAGGAGATCCAACCAGTCCATCCTAAAGGAGATCAGTCCTGAGTGTTCATTGGAAGGACTGATGCTGAAGCTGAAACTCCAATACTTTGGCCACTTGATGCGAAGAGCTGACTCATTTGAAAAGACTCTGATGCTGGGAAAGATTGAAGGCAGGAGGAGAAGGGGACGACAGAGGGTGAGATGGCTGGATGGCATCAATGACTCAATGGACATGAGTTTGGATAAACTCCAGGAGTTGTTGATGGACAGGGAGGCCTGGTGTGCTGCAGTCCATGGGGTCGCAACAAATCGGACATAACTGAGCGACTGAACTGAACTGAAAATTTCAAATCATATGAGACACAACATTTCATGAAAATGAGCACTGAGAATAGTTAGAGAATTTTGTGAGGATAAAATGAACTCCCAAGCATTTTCTTTTCTTTTCTTTTTTTTTTTTTTGGTCTATTTTTTAAATCACCAGCTGTCAGGGTCCCAAAATGAACTCAAAATTACTACAATCTTTTTGGTACCCTTCTAACATACCTTAAAGACCACTAACCTATAGATATTTGGATGCCTTTCAATATACTAGAGGCTCTGGGTTTTGCTACCAACACTCTTGCCTCCTGTTATAGCACACTGGCCCACTGCCAGAACTACTTGGGAGGACAGCTTTCTCACTAACTGAGTTCTCTGAGCAAAACACCATTTTTCATTCATTATTATATCTGAAGCAGCTTGCACAGGGCCTGGTGGACAGTAGATACAGATAATTATGATGCTGGTGGTGGTGGTGGTGATGATGATATAATATAAACAAAAGAGCCAAAGCCTAAGTTTTGACATGAGACCCTACTTCAAAAGTCAGCTCTTCTTCCCTATTACAAGCAAATGACCTAAACTCTGAGCTTGGCTTTCTTTTCCTGTAAAATGGCTCCACGGTTACTGTGAGAACTTTCACACAATGCTGCTGCTGCTGCTAAGTTGCTTCAGTCGTGTCCGACTCTGTGCAACCCCATAGACAGCAGCCCACCAGGCTCCTCTGTCCCTGGGATTCTCTGGGCAAGAATACTGAAGTGGGTTGCCATTTCCTTCTCCAATGCATGCTAAGTTGCTTCAGTCGTGTCCGACTCTGTGTAACCCCATGGACAGCAGCTCACCAGGCTCCTCTGTCCATGGAATTCTCTGGGCAAGAGTACTGGAGTGAGCTGCTATTTCCTTCACACAATGAAATCACTCTAACTCAATATTAAGCTCCATGAGGTCAATCAATGTGACTTTCATCCCCGTCTGCCTGCTTGTGGAATAAACACCTAAGCCACCATCCAGCCTGACTCCTGTATTCACCCCTACCCTCACCCCATCTAAAGAGTAACCTTCTCCCTTACCCCCTCCCCCACTGCACCCAGCTCAAAGAGTGAGAAAGAAAGCAAGGGAGTCTGTTGCTTGTTCTCACTCCCCTTGCTGCAGTCAAGAACCCTGGTGAACAACAGTCACAGGATTACTTTTTTGCCTAGATCCATCCCCACAGATCAAGAACCTGAGCAGCTGAGATTGCTTGCCGGGGAAGGCTCCTGGCTGAGACAGGAACCACATATCTGCTTTGACTCCCTTCAAACTTGGCCTGATTTAAAATGAAAAGGTTATGCAGTGTTTACTTGAAGGGCCAAAATCAGATGGAAAAATTTTCTACTGTAAAATTCTAGCCCAGTCAAGAACTCAAAGCTCTATGGAGAAATGTAAAGGCTAGTCCAGGCCCACAATAAAACTTGGGTAGAACAGAATGTGGTTCCCATTTTAATTTGTATGTCTGTCCGTGTTTCTGCAACCAACGATTTGAGGAAGAAAAAGTAGATCTTTTTTTTTAAAAAAAAGAAAAATCAAGTTTTTTGAAAGCCAGTCAAGAACCTATCAAAATGGCATAAAACCAACTTGGCCTTATTTTAGGATGGAAAGTATTATGATCTAAATACAGGCTGGTGGGTTTGTGAGTCACTGACACTAGTAAAATCTCTAGAAAAATGTCCATTTACCCTCTAGAGTGATCCACTGATCTTCAGAAATCTGTGCACTTGGATATATTTGAAAAGTGAAACTGAGAGTCACTCAGTCGTGTCATACACGGGTGTATCTCATCCAGTACCTTGTATAACAGTTATTTGTACACTTGGGGTACACCCCTCAGTGCCCTCCTGCAAGAGCTGGGTACAGAGGTGGGGAGACTTTACTCACCTCTGTGTCCCCTGAAGCACTGCCCCTTTAGTGAATCAATATTGAGGTGATAAAATTAAAGAAACCCAGGTCAGAACAGTCAATGTGCAGTGAGTTCCCCATCAAGTATCATTTTAAGGCAAATAGATGTGCCCTTTTTTCTGGAACGAAGGCCATCTTGTACATGGAGTGATGTCTCAGGGGTATACATGCAACGTGCTAATAATTGGGTACTCACTGCCAATCAAACCTCAAGAACTTTTCTGCCTGCTTTTCCACAAACAAAATAGAAGGTCCTGAACAACAACAACAAAAAACATCTAGAGTGCCAGTTTCTATAGCCAAAACGTGTTCAAAAATGAGATCCTCTAAAACTCTGCTTCATCTAGTGCCAAGGCATCTGAACAGCCTACACCATTATTTAAAAGAGTCTTTTCATTTTCAAACCTCAGTCACAATTTGGAGACTTACATTTCACAAGTAGAACCACAGCCTTGGAGGGATTTTCTACTGCTAAGGCAACCGATTGCAGCCCTGCTTGGGAGGTTCCAAGGTGCCATAGGAGGTTTCTGTACGTTGAGTTTATTACTTTTTTTAAATTGGGTGTTTACAATAATTTTTTTAGTTTTTTAGTTGGAGCAGAGTTGCTTTACACTGTTAATTTCTGCTGTACAGCAAAGTGAATCAGCCATGCTGCTGCTGCTGCTGCTAAGTCGCTTCAGTCGTGTCCGACTCTGTGCGACCCCATAGACGGCAGCCCACCAGGCTCCCCCATCCCTGGGATTCTCCAGGCAAGAACACTGGAGTGGGTTGCCATTTCCTTCTCCAATGCATGAAAGTGAAAGTGAAGTCGCTCAGTCATGTCTGACTCTTAGTAACCCCATGGACTGTAGCCTACCAGGGTCCTCCGTCCACGGGATTTTCCAGGCAAGAGTACTGGAGTGGGGTGCCACTGCCTTCTCCAATACATATACATATATCCCCTCTTTTTTGGATTTCCTTCCCATTTGTCACCACACAGCACCAAAGAGAGTTTCCTGTGCTGTACATTAGATTGTCATTAGTTATCCATTTTATGCATAGTATCAATCGTGGATACATGTCAATCCCAATTTCCCAGTTCATCCCACCCCTCCTTGGTATACACACATTTATTCTCNCCAATACATATACATATATCCCCTCTTTTTTGGATTTCCTTCCCATTTGTCACCACACAGCACCAAAGAGAGTTTCCTGTGCTGTACATTAGATTGTCATTAGTTATCCATTTTATGCATAGTATCAATCGTGGATACATGTCAATCCCAATTTCCCAGTTCATCCCACCCCTCCTTGGTATACACACATTTATTCTCTGTGTCTGTGTCTCTATTTCTGCTATGCAAATAAGATCATCTTTACCATTTTTCTACATTCTACATATTTGTTTTTACAATAATGTTTTTTTTTAAAAAAGGCACATGTCACAGAAATTAAAAAGGCTGCTTCTAGAACACATTTTGCCCAGGCTCACCCAGAGAATCATGGACACAAGGGAGAGGTGTCCTTTGCCACACCCATAGCTCAGTTTAGACAGCTGAATCCTAATCATAACTACAGAGGATTATACCAAAGCCCTAATGGCAGACTCAAGGAAATGAATAACAATGTAATAATTTATCCAGTGCCTGCTCTTGGCCAGATATTTTGTCAGGCGCCTTATGTACATTACTGCTAATCCTCACTAGATCCCCACAAGGTTAGCTTTTTCCACACAGTCCAACAGATGAGGAAACTAAAGCTCAGAGAGTTTCTGTAACTTCCCCTAAAGTCATACCACTACCAAATGCCCATGCTAGGATTTGAAGTCAAATCCTGTTTTGCAGTACACTTGACTCCAAACCACACACTTTCCATTTTATCAAATTCCCTTTATGAAATACAGATTCTAAAACAGGAAGAGTCCTCTTGAGAAAATATGACACTCATTCATTAAAACAAAGTCAGGAAACTTTAAGCATTCACATTACCTGACATCAAGTGATCATCACTATTCATCAGCAGAGAAGCCCCCAAATACAAACCAGCTTTTCATGCAGGGAGTCGGAATTTGAATTCTCAGTCAGGCTCAGCTCAAATCACAGCACCATTTATTAAGGCTTTGTGAGCACCTGAAACCACCTGGAGCGACCTCCCATCTTTCTCCATCCCCAAAATCCTAAACTCCATCAAACTCCCCAGTGGGAGGAGCTCAGGTCTACCCCCCTTCCTTCCTGCCAGAAGTGGCTCTCTTTATACTTCCGCAGTAGTGCCATGGAGGCCCCCTGTTAAGTCAGTCAAGGGCTATCAACTATCAATTTAGCCAGACAACTGTCTGGACTCTTGTATGAGGACTGATTTAGGTTGCTCTGCCTCATTCCCTGCAAAAAACCACCATAAATTTCATTTCACCGTGAGGCTTCAACACAGGCCAACTTGGCATTGGCCAAGTGGTAGAACTGCCACCAAAACTGTCTAGAGTGGTAAACCTGCTGTCAGGACAGCCTATTGAAGATTGAGGCTGGGGAACTTAAAGAGACGCAATAACTAAATGCAATGCTAGATTCTGACTCTAAAAGTGGCAAAACCTGAAGGGATTCTGAGGAGACAGTAGCAATGTCAATACTAATTTCATCATTTTGATGACTGTATTGTGGTTTTGTGGGGAAAAGTTGTTTATAGAAAGTGCTAGTGGTAAAGAACGTGCCTTCAGTGCATGGAGATGTAAGAGATGCAGGTTCGATCACCAGCTCAAGAAAATCCCCTGGAGGAGGGCATGGCAACCCATGCCAGTATCCTTGCCTGGAAAATCCTATGGACAGAGGAGACTGGTGGGCTATGGTTCATGGAGTCCTTCTTTCCTGAAGGACACAATTGAAGCAACTTAGCTCACACATGTTTGCACACTCTGAGGTATTTAAGTCTGATGGGTTATAAATCATCAACCACCTTCTTTAAGAAACTGTCAAATAAATTGTTATTAGTTTCCCAAATCTCAAAGATTTTAGTCAATTTCAATTAGAGGTAAATTTTTTTATTAATATGGAGATTTTACCAGTTGAAAGGCTAATAATCTAATATTCCTAGTTTCAATGATGCTTAATCATTCATCTCCTTGAGTTTTACACTAAATGTAATAAAAATGTGATCTGAAACTCTGCCCCCCGCTAAAAAAAGGGAAAAGACTGAGGTGTCTGCAACCCACTTACCCTTCCCCACCCACCTTTCCCTGGTGCAAAAAGTACATTTCTGTTTTAGGAAATTCATACAATAACTGATGGGATTCAAATGTAGAGCAAAGAAATGTTTTTAGTTGATTTATTTTTAGTTGTTTTATAATAGTCTGAAGTTCTGATTCTCCAAAGGTAAAGTTCTTTCCTATGAGCGTTATCAGCTGTAGGCAAAGAGACGACACAGTGTGAGAGAGATGAGGAAAAAGAGTAAGAGGTCAGGAAGGGTGGCCACATATGAGAGGCAACAATTGTCCTGAAAGTTAAGAAGTGAATGGTGGACCAATGAAATAATTTTCAGAGAGATGTCATTCAGTTCTGAATTGCTTTATAATATTAGATACAAAAATTTTAAGAAAGATGTAAAATGAAGTCATGCTTTCTGGTCACTAATACTGAAGCTGATGTATTGTTCTACTCACTCCCTTGGAACTAGCCACACATATTCCACCTTGTCCTAAGTCCAAAGGAGTATTACAGTAAACTACCTTGGTATTGGTAACTAATCTACATTGAGACTTATATTCCACAAATTCCCCAGATTAATGAAATATTGAGGGTGGAAACTTTGCTACTTGCTCTTTATCCCCTCCCAGCATCCCACACAGGCTCCCTGGAACAGTTGTTGTGCTCAATCACTCAGTCTTGTCCAGCTTTTTGCAACCCCATGGACGTAGCAAGTCAGGCTCCTCTGCCCATGGGATTCTCCAGGCAAGAGTACTGGAGTGAGCTGCCATTTCCTCCACCATGGAATCTCCCTGACCCAGGGATGGAACCCTTGTCTCCTGTGTCTTCTGCATTGGCAGGTGGGTTCTTTACCACAAGCACCATCTGGGAAGCCCCTGGGACAGATGAGGTTTTTAATAATATTTGTTGAGTTGACTTGGAAAATTGCTGAGTAACTTCAGGAATTCTAAGGCAGCAGGAGACCACTTGCCAGAATATTGAATAGGTATCCCCAGATTTTGATGGGCATAAACCATTGCTTCTGAACACCTCAAATTATGATGCCAAAAGGTATCATAAACATTCTAATTTTTATATATTCTCAAATTGTAGTACTGCTGAGTTTTCAGACTCTATATGGAATTAGCTCAGAGAAGTTTTACTTGGCAGCTCTAAAACCACTTCTGACCCCTTGCTCTTACAATGATTGGTACCAATAATAAGATATTGGAAGCTTCTTCCCTGAGGATAAGAGATCCTTCTCAATTATGTCACCAGGTCAACAGCACATACTTTTTATGGAGTAGTTTAATGGGTATTGATAACTACTTATTTGCATAGTAGGAGCAAAGACAAAAAAAAAGAGAATGAGCATCCAGGTTACATGTGCAGACTCATCAAATCACAAATTAATTTATTTCACAGGATCCCCAATAACAGATGTCCCTAAATACAGTCATGAGGTGATATCCAAAAAACCACCATGTAAGGATGTTCAAGCTGTTCACAAGCCATCAGCCATGGATCATCTGCTTGTAAAGCATGCTGGTCACAGAAACCAGATCATCATTCCAGACAGTAATTATCATGCTTCCCTGAGCACATTCAGGAGGTTGTCCTGAACACTGGAGGGAATCCAAGTCTGGGGCCTAAAATTAGCTCTCATATTGGAAAGATCCCAAGGAACTTAGCACATGTCTGGATATTGGACTAAAGCAGGCAAAGACATCTACCTGCATTTGAGAATGAACCATGTAGCCGTGGTAAGAAGTCTACATATTATACAGCTGCTTTAGAAGACAAGGGCTTCCCTGATAGCTCAATTGGTGAAAAATCTGCCTGCAATGCAGGAGACCCAGTTCAATTCCTGGGTCAGGAAGATCCTCTGGAGAAGGGATAGGTTACCCACTCCAGTATTCTTGGGCTTCCCTAGTGGCTCAGCTGGTAAAGAATCTGCCTGGAATGTGGGAGACCTAGGTTCGATCCTCAGGTTGGGAAGATCCCTTGGAGAAGGGAAAGGCTACTCACTCCAATATTCTGGCCTGGAGAATTCCATGGACTGTATAGTCCATGGGTTGCGAAGAGTCAGACACGACTGAGCAACTTTCACTTTCTTTTCACTTAGAAGACAAACTCATCGGTCCTGGGAAGCTCTTCTTCAGAATGACNGGAGAAGGGAAAGGCTACTCACTCCAATATTCTGGCCTGGAGAATTCCATGGACTGTATAGTCCATGGGTTGCGAAGAGTCAGACACGACTGAGCAACTTTCACTTTCTTTTCACTTAGAAGACAAACTCATCGGTCCTGGGAAGCTCTTCTTCAGAATGACTTAAAATACCCTGAAATAGATGATCATATTAACCAAAAAGATTCATTATTTTCTTTCTTTTCTGTTTTTGAATGCTGTGAAGGAATGCTTCTCTAAGTCTAATCCTCCAGTTAGACTGCTTATTTCCACTAAAGCTTGTGTTGATACATTCTTTTTTGTAGGACTTGTGATAGAATTATAGTTGGCAGTGAACTTGATAATTAGAGTGTAAACTGTATTAGGCAAGGACCGGGTCCATCTTGTTCAGCATTGTATCTTGTTCACTAAATAAGTAAGTGTTAGTTGCTCAGTCGTGTCTAGCTCTTCGAACCCCATGGACTGTAGCCCGTCAGGTTCCTCTGTCCATAGAATTCTCCAGGCAAGAATACTGGAGTGGGTAGCCATTCACTTCTCTGGGGGATTTTCCCAACCCAGGGATTGAACGTGGGTCTCTTATATTTCCTGCATTGATGGATTCTTTACTGTCTGAGATACGAGGGAAGCCCTATCTTTTTCACTATCATATCCCAAATGCCTGCATATTGAGAGTCACACTCTCAATAGAAGTTTGTTGAAGGCATGTATACATGTACGAATGTTCAATAAACATGTATTGACTATATACATGCACTCAGAACCACGCTAGAAGCAGATCAAGCCAGCTAAAGGAATCCGAAGTCAGCAGACCAGACTGGTTGAATCAATTAATAACACTGACAAACTCGACTAAAGAGATGTAAAACTCCAAGACAAACAAGAACTAAATCTGGATGCCTCCTCTCCCTCTTTCCTTTCCCAAGCCATGATTTCATATCATAATCACAGTGCTGTCTCTGAGAGTTTTGCCAGTTCCTCTCAGGTCATGGGGCCAGGTGGTACGAAGGGCAGAGAGCAGTTGGTCAGATGTGTGAGACTGGATGCCAATGAGTTTTGGCAGAGTTGAAACTCAAGGCTACTAAGTGATCACTCAGTCAACAAAATACTTCCTAAACTGCCATTAGGTTAGCTGCACCTCCCTAAAACTCATCACAGCCTAAAGGCAGATGGAGACAATAACTGGGAAAACCTAATACACAGGGCCTACTTGTCACTCATGAGTATAAAAGACATCTTCACAGAGACTTAGCCTGGCTGGATAAAGGCTGGCTAATCAGTCAATCCTAAGGAAATCAACCCTAAATATTCACTAGGAGGACTGATGCTGAAGCTCCAATACTTTGGCCACCTAATGTGAAGACCTGACTCATTGGAAAAGACCCTGATGCTGGGAAAGATTGAAGGCAGAAGGAAAAGAGGGTGGCAGAGGATGGGATGGTTGGATAGCATCGCTGATACAATGGACATGAACTTGGGCAAACTCCAGGAGATAAGGAGGGACAGGGAAGCCTGGTGTGCTGCAGTCCATGGGGTCGCAAAGAGTCAGACATGACCTAGTGACTGCAAAACAACAGCAAATCTCCTATAACTGTCTGCTTTGGGGGCTGCCTGCATCACCTATTGTGTGACTTATAGCAAATGTTCAGGATCCATCCAGGTCTATAGAATGAGACTCTATTGAGAAGACCCCATGCATCTTTATTTTTCAAAATGCTCTGATTTTTACACACACTCTAGTTAGAGTATCATGATCTCTATTGATTTTGTATGGGACTAGGGGAAGGCGATGGCACCCCACTCCAGTACTCTTGCCTGGAAAATCCCACAGACGGAGGAGCCTGGTAGGCTGCGGTCCATGGGGTCGTGAAGAGTCGGACATGACTGAGCGACTTCCCTTTCACTTTTCACTTTCATGCATTGGAGAAGGAAATGGCAACCCACTCCAGTGTTCTTGCCTGGAGAATCCCAGGGATGAGGGAGCCTGGTGGGCTGCCGTCTATGGGGTCACACAGAGTTGGACACGACTGAAGTGACTTAGCAGCAGCAGCAGCCTAGAGTAGTTTCTCTAGCAATGAGGCATGGTGATAAGTTTATCCCTTTTTTGTGTTACTTTGGGCTAAGAAATAAGACTCTATGAGAGCCTGGAAGGACATAAAATCTGGGGGATGGAAGTGAAGGCAGGGAGGAGGGTATTTTCACCCAGCAATTAAAACAGGGAAAAAGACAGGCCAACAGAAGGAAGGCAGTCAATCATGCTATAAAAATACAGATAGCACTTCATGAATGAGGCTTCTGGAAATTGCCCAGCACTTTTAAGTTTAAATCCTGTAATAATGCTTTGCCAGTACAGGAAGTCCCTTACATACAAATGAATTCCATTCCAAGAACACATTTGTAAGTCCAACAAAGTTAGTCTAGGTATCCAGCTAACCATCTCATCCAGCCAGAAGATGAGATGGCTGGATGGCATCACTGATGCAATGGACATAAACTTGGGCAAACTTCAGGAGATGGTGAGGGACAGAGAGGCCTGGTGTGCTGCAGTCCATGGGGTCACAAAGAGTCCAACACAACTGGGCAACTTAACAACAACGATGGAGCTAACCTGATAAGCTATATAGTATTGTACTGTAACAGGTGTATAATGCTTTTTACACAAATAAGACATAAAAACAAGCAAACACGAAAAATAAAGGAAGTGTTTTTAATTTTATAGTATGGTACCTTGAAAAGTACAGTAGTACCTGCTACATCACCGCTGCTTTTATGCTTGCTTCTGGACATCCTGGGTTTGAAATAAGGATACTGTACCACTATACTCTCTAAGTTCTGTAAAGTACACAAAAGTACAGCCACTTATAGAGGATTCTCGCATGTGACGATGCATGCCAGACACATGCAGTAACTTACAGGACTGGACATGCGAAATCATCTTTGAAAGTTTTCAACTTGAAGGTTCATATGTAGGACACTTACTTTATAATAGATAATCTTATCTTTCATAGTGGTCCCCAAATTAAAACACTTAAAATATCCAGCTCTGATCAGGGCTCGTAGAATTGGACCCTCCTATAAACCTTTTGCGGGGGGCGGAGGTGGGTGGGAATCAAAATTGGAGCAGCCTTTTTTTTTTTTTTTATGGATTATTTTAAAGTCTGTATTGAATGTGGTACAATATTGCTTCTGTTTAATGTTTTGGTTTTTCTGACTGTGAGGCATGTGGGATCTTTGCTCCCCGACCAAGGGTAGAACCCTTACCCACTGCATTGGAAGGTGAAGTCTTAACCACTGGAGGAGCAGCCTTTTTGAAGAGACATTTGCTAATATCTGTCCCCCCAACCAAAAAAATGTGCTTTCCTTTGGTTTCAGTCTTTTCACCACTAAGACTCAACCCTGAAGACACACTATACCTGGCAATCTATGCCAGTATTACATGTTCTACTAAACTAATCTCTACTGAGAAACGGTTTGCTGCTTCCATCTATCATACTTGCTTCTAGTTCTTTACAAATCTAGTGTACTATACTAAGTAATAAGATAATCTTGCTAATAAAATAACATCACTAACATGGAGAAGGCATTTAACACTTGCTAAGTCCCTAATGTGTGTCAAGCACTGAGCTGGAGGCTTTGGCATAACCTCTTCAACAAGCCAGCAATTTGATATGATTTTCTCCATCTTTTTCAGACAAAAAAAAAAAACAAACCTGAAACTCCAAAAGGGAATGGTTCAGGTCATAGCCGACAAGTGTAGAATCAAATCCCAAGACTCTCAAAACCAATTCCCTTTTAAATTCTATCACCAAAGGAAGGAGTATCCAAGAATATGAATGCTTCTAGAAACACCAGCTCTGTCAAGTTTCTGAGTAAACTCACCCTGCTTCAGTGTACCACTTTTTAAAAATCAAAGAAGAAGAGAAGCCGTTATGTTGACCATTAGGTTATGGTAGGAGGAGCCATTTCAAAGAAAAATCATTCCCAATATTTTAAGCCAATTTTAATGACTTATAGGAGTGGAAAAACACTCATGGTGATTTTTCTAGCCCTTCACAGCTGCTTTCCTCTTGGCTCACAAAACTTCCATCACTGTCTTGCAGCTGTGGAAGAATTATTTTCATCCCACAAAAGACCTGAAGATTTCTTTCTAATAGCTCTGTTCAGTTCTTGAGTAAATAGAAATAATTTGACTCCCTCTTTAGAACTTAGCCCCTCCTATGTACTCTGAAGGATTCAGAGGGATGTGTGGAAATTATGGCCCAGCTCAGATTCACAGACTGAGGTTAAAAGGCTCCTCGCCAAGTTTTCACCTACATGGAATCACTCACCAGCCTCAACCATGCTGCCTCAACTTGAAGGAAAATACTAGCATGATTTAACTTCAGCTAAGAATTCCAGTAGGTACTTGCTAAATGTGGCATAATCTTTCCCTTGCATAGAGAAAAGGAAATCATTCTGCAAATCTATGCCTCACTTCAAACCATCATGTTTGACGGAGCTCCACTCTCCATCAAAGCTGAGGCAATTTAATTAACTTTAAATATACTTGGTATAAAAGAGATAATTATGGGAACTAAAACAAAGTCATGGATGCAAGAGTTTTAAAAGAGGTTTACATGACTCAAATACACAAATACATGGAAAACGGTCAAGGGTTTTCTTTGGAAAATCATGTTCTCAGTTGGCTCATCATTTCTCTTTTACTTCATCACTGAAGATAATTACAGTAACGCGGGGAAAGGGATGGCAAGCTAGTGATGTAGGGAGAAGGAAGGAGTGCAGAATGCAAATGAGTAAGGGAGCAGACTTGCTCAACAAGAGCGTGACAGGAAAGCGGAGAGGTCTGGAGGAGAGCGTGTTTCTGGCCAGAACCTGGGGCTGCAGGCAGGGTGGTTTCTCTGTGATCTCTTGCCAAAGGTAGATAACTTAGCAAAAGGTAAGAATAGAGGAATGATTTACCTTATAGCTAGTGTGGCAAGAACATCACTTTAAGGTACTTTTTTTTTTTTCCCCCAAGCAATTTGATCATAAAGACAACAGTCCAGGGTTTACAATGACAAGGTGGAACCATTCACATGGGAAACTAGTTCTGAGGATTTCTAAGCAGCTCAGCCTGCCAGGCTCCTCCGTCCATGGGATTCTCCAGGCAAGAATACTGAAGTGGGTGCCATGACCTCTTCCAGGGGATCTTCCTGATTCACAGGTCAAACCCACACCTCTTGCATCTCTCCAGCACTGGCAGGTGAGATCTTTACCACGAGTCCCACCTGAGAGGTCCTTGAAATGGAAGTTGTTTCCCGGGAGCACTGGGAAAGTGGTGGCCTTTTTAGGGTTCTCCGTCTCTAAGTTGCGTCCGACTCTTTTGCGACCCCATGGATTGTAGCCCACCAGACTCCTCTGTCAATGGGCCTAAGGAGCAAAGAGTACATATTTTAAAAGAAGAAAATCGAGGCCAACAAGACAGGTCGATGTCAAAACGTATTAACTCAAAAATTCACAGGCAAATATTCCAGTTACAAAGACAAAGTTAGCAGTTCCTGCCTCTATCGTTACAGCTAAGCGCGTTTGTGGCTTCAGGATGAGTGCTGCAGTGGTGAAGAGGCTGATACTGTGCTTCTACCTAAAGGTCAAGGTGGGAGTACAGATGAGGTAGGGTAGATGGGTTCGAGGGAACAGGTGGCTATGATCAACTTGACTGCTTCTCTGGGAGGATACTGTAAGCTGTGTGGTAAGCTGAAGAGTAAACCATATGTGTAATTTTAAAAAGGTGCTTAATTCTCAAGGTTGTTAGATGGGATGTTTTACCAGTAGAAATAGGTTCAACTATAAATGTCCCTAGTAAGAATAATGCTCCAGAATTAGCTAGGGAGATACAAAACTGGAGTTTTCTGCGAGAGATCCCAACCCCATAAAACCATGTTCTACAATGAGAAGAGACAGAAGACAAATAGCAAAAGCCTTATTGAGATTCAGGAGTTTCTTCTGTTCTATAACTGTGTCCAGTCTCGTCCGACTCTTTGTGACCCCATGGACTATATAGCCTGCCATGCTCCTCTGTTCATGGAATTCTCCAGGCAAGAACACTGGAGTGGGTTCCCTTTTCCAGGGATCAAACCTGGGTCTCCTACATCTCAGGCAGATTCTTTACCATCTGAGCCACCAGAGAAGCCTATATATTACTATTACTGTTATAATTACATAATTGAAGGCAGCAGGAGAATTTTGAGAGGCCTAACAGTGCATTTACGGGGAAGGAGGCAGGCCATTCCTGCTTTAGAGACACAAAAATGTATAACTCTGTGGTGCCAGGATTCCCTGTCCCAAAAGTAACAAAAGTAATCTCTGGAGCTGAGGGGAGGAGGAGTCTTAGAGACAAGTTGCTGAGGCTGAGATGAACCATTCCCTACCTCAGAAGAGCAGCCAAGGTGGGCTGAGAGAGAGGACACCCCCAGACCTCAGCAGGGAAAAGCTAGTTTTGAAAGACCAGTGATTCTGATGTAGAAATTCAGATCAAAATGTGGGGGCGGCTGGTACTGTCTCCTCCACCCTTCTTCATGTCCAGGCAGGCTGCTGTGAAAGTTAGGGAACCAATCAGTGGTTATACAGTGTATCTTTTGAATCACTTCCTGATTTCTTTACCAGAAAAGTTCATTTTTTCATGATTTTTTTCGGTATTTACGTTCAAATTTTCCATCAGGTTCCATCCTGGTAAACACACATGAGACCTACATTTTGGGGCTTGGAGTTGCTCATGTGGGCAAAACCAGACATTTTACAAGCGAAAGTGTCTAGAACATATTCTGGTCATGTTAAGTGTGGAAAACTCCAGCCTATACCACC
This sequence comes from Neotragus moschatus, assembly GCA_006410615.1. Lineage (NCBI taxonomy): Eukaryota > Metazoa > Chordata > Mammalia > Artiodactyla > Bovidae > Neotragus > Neotragus moschatus. Next base: position 3,947,761 of record SJYA01002183.1, read on the forward strand.
AGCAATCACATGGCTGTCGACACGCTGGCACTGAGGAGCCATAGCATGTGGCCTCAGATCCCAGACCAAGAGCAGGTGCCACCTTCTTCAAGAGCCTGTGGTGGTCTCTGTAGGCAGAACTGTGTGTCTTACTGATGATCTCAGGCAACACAGGTATTTCCCAAATGACATGGCTCCAAACTGGGCTCCAGTATCAGGGGACTGCCCTGCACCCACCACACACTTGCCCTAATAATTCCCCAAATGAGAGCGAGCTGTTACCAGAAAAAGAATTCTCTAACTCTCCCCCAACCTTCCCACGTGGTGCTAGTGGTAGAGAATCTGCCTGCCAAGTGGAAGACTTAAGAGACATGGGTTTGATCACTAAGTTGGGAAAATGCCTGGAGGAGGAAATAGCAACCCACTCCAATATTCTTGCCTGGAGAACCCCATGGACAGAGGAGCCTGGCAGGCTGCAGTCCATGGGGTCTCAAGGAGTCAGACACAACTTCAGTGACTTGGCAAACACACACACAACTCTCCTCCATTTTTTTTTTTTTTTCTCAAAAGAGAAATATTCCTGTCCAAGAGACCCCAGTAGCTCGGATGGCCTAATGCCATCTTTCTGTATCTCTGTGCAAAGTTACTCTTTTGTCAATTAAACTCTGGAGTCCTTGTAACATCTGTAGACAATCTGTGAAACACTTGTCACTCATGAAACTCAAATATCAATTTTAAAAAGCTACTCCCTATAGTTTTCCTTGCTCCCTGGGACCACATGATTTGTTTCCACAAAAATCCTTGATTTGTTTCCAGAGCTTATCTCATGATTCCTGTTGTCTCTGGAAAAAGGTATCTCATCATTCTGATGAAGTCTCCGGAGCTGTTAGATCAGAGAATTGGGTCCAATCCCCAAGCCGGGAAACAGCCCTTAGCAACGTTCAGCCTGTTGGCATCTTTTGAAATGTATGTCTTAAAGGTAAAGATAAATAAATACTTCGGGACTTCAAGAAGACTTTAGATATGTCAAGGAAACTTTTTTTCCCCACATGTGAACATTTTTCTAGAAGTAGAAGAACCCAAGCTCACCACAAGTGTATCTTTAGAGAGACGCATTCACTGTAATTATACGTGGCTTGTAGAACACATTAGGCAACTGTGTGTGTGAGTAAACAGATGGATTCTCAGCTGGCTGACTCATAGAACTGCATGGGGCAGATTACAAAGTTCCAAATAGGTAATAAGCACTTTGTAGAGAATAAAATAAAGGAATAAAATTCTGTTTTCCTATTAGTTGGGGGAATCTTAGATCTGTGTGAGAAATGAGGGCTCTTGGAAACCAATGGTAACGCTTCTGTTCCAGTTAACGTCCCCTTATACTAACGTACCTCATATCCTTTCTGAAATGAGAGCTTTTTGAAAGGCTTTTCCTTTACTCATTCATCATTAGAAATGATGATGCTCTAAAACTTCAGAATTCCCAAGCAGGAAAAGCAGGCATATGAAACTCTCTTTGTTAATAAAGCGTTTACACATGTGCATGTTTCCCTGGTGGCTCAGTGGTAAAGAATCTGCCTGCCAGTGCAGGAAATGTAAAAGACACAAGTTCGATCCCTGGGTTGGAAAGAGCCCTGGAGAAGGAAATGGCAACACACTCTAGTATTCTTGCCTGGGAAATCCCATGGACAGAGGAGCCTGGAAGGCTAGTCCATGGGGTTGCAAAGAGTCAGACATGACTTAGTGACTAAACAACAATGCACATATACATATATGCATGCATATATACCCATATGCATATACCCCTGTGTATATATGTATGGACACACATGTATGTGTATACATACATATATACCTGTACATAATTTTCCACTCTGGGCAAAGATCTCCCTTTTGTAACAGGATGATCCTCTTTGACACTAAAAATAGTCAGGATGATAATCAAAGCTGTGTTCTTTTCTCATATACATCCACTTTTAAGTGAAAAGAGAGTCATTTATTATTGTTAAGAAAATGGTTCTGCTTAAAAAATTCTCTGTTGTTTTTGATGTACTGTTGAATACTTTTCACAGGAACTTTTCCTTTCATCATGGAGCCAATAATTTTGTCATTTTTGAAAGCAGTAGTTCTCACGTGGGAGTCATTTTGTCCCTTAGACTGAAAAACTCCATTTATACCCAAAGCCCCAATCTTAACATTACCACTGCCTTTCCATCTTTCAATATTGAGCCAGCTCTGATGACCAGGAAGATTCCTCCCAATATTCAACCAAAAGTATATCGGCGTGGTGATAAATATTTACCCTTCAATGCCAGAATCATCTATAGTTTAATTCCAGAAATATCCCCATCTTCTGTAAAATATCAAATCATTTAAATCTATTTTTTGTATGTATCTATTGAAAAGTTGTATATAATGAAAGTACAGGGGGAAAAGAGTATGTGTATTCATTTCCTAGAGTTGCCATATCAAATTACCATGAGCCAGGAGGCTTGAAGGAAAGCTATGACAAACCTAGACAGCATATTAAAAAGCAGAGATCACTTTGCCAACAAAGGTACATTTAGTCAAAGCTGTGGTTTTTCCAGTAGTTATGTATAGATGTGAGAGCTGGACCATAAATGCTTTTGAATTGTGGTGCTGGAGAAGACTCTTGACAGTCCCTTGGACAGCAAGGAGATCACAACAGTCAATTCTAAAGGAAATCAACCCTGAACATTCAGTGGAAGGACTGATCCCGAAGCTCTGATGCTTTATAGATTTCACATATAAGGGATGTCATACAATATTTCTCCTTCTCTGACTTACTTCACTCAGCATGACACTCTCTAGGTCCATCCATGTTGCTGCAAATGGTATGATTTCATTCTTTTTAAAGGCTCAGTAATATTATATTGTATATAAAGTCAACATAAATAAATTATCTCATAGTTCTGGAAGTCCAGAATCTGAAATCCAAGTGTTAGGAGGGCCCTGCTCCCTCAGAAGTCATCAGGAGAGTTCCCTTCCTCGACTCTTCCAGCTTCCGCTGGCTCTAGGCACTCCGTGGCTTATGGCCCCATCAGTCCAATCTCTGTCTATGTCTTCAGATGGACTTCTGCTCTCCTGTGTCTTTCCCTCTTCTGCTTCTTATAAGACACTTGTCATCGGATTCAGGGGCACCTGAAGAATTCAAGAAGCTCTCTTCTCAAAATCCTTAATTACATCTGCAAATTGTTATCATTGTTCCATTGCTCAGTCATGTCTGACTCTTTGTGACCCCATAGACTGTAGCATGCCAGGCTTCCCTGTCCTCCACTATCTCCCAGTTTGCTCAAACTCATGTCCATGCCATCCAACCATCTCATCCTGTGTCACCCTCTTCTCCTCTGGCCTTCAATCTTCCCCAGCATCAGGGTCTTTTCCAATGAATCGGCTCTTCACATCAGATGGCTGATGATCCAGTCAGCTTTAGATCCAGTCCTTCCAATGAGTATTCAGGGTTGATTTCCTTTAGGATTAACTGATTTCATCTCCTTGCTGTCCAGGGGAAAATCAAGAGTGTTCTCCAGCACCACAGTTTGAAAGCATTGATTCTTTGGCACTCAGCCCTCTTTATGGTCCGACTCTTACACCTGTATATGACAACTGGAAAAAATAGCTTTGACTATACGGGCCTCTGTTGCAAAGTGATGTCTCTGCTTTTTAATGCACTGTCTAGGTTTGTCATAATTTTTCTTTCAAGGATCAAATGTCTTTTAATTTCATGCAAGAACCATGGTCCTAAGTAAGATCATATTCACAGGTTCCAGGTGATGTATCTTTAGAGGCCACAATTTAACCCACTCTGTGCATGTGCATGTGTGTGTTTAAAATCACTATGACAAGGCCAGGCTCAAAATAAGCAAAACACTTTCTCAAGGCATAAAGTTAAGTTTAACATACTTTTACTTGAATTAATAGTCTCACTATATAGCTTCTGTCTATTGAATTTAAAAATATATCATTTCTACCCACAAAGTGCTTAACATAAAGACCAGACACCAGAAAACCTGGTGGCTGGAGAGAACTTGAGAGAGAAGCCAGCAGGCTTACTTCCAGGCAAATAGCATACATTCCTCAAGACAGGTGAGGCTCAGCATCACGGCACATACCTTCATAATCCTTCTAGATAACTCTCAAGTGTTTCACTGTTGCATCAGGTGAAGGGAAAAAAGATCATGACACTCAAATGAACCTCAAGGACAAAGTAAGACCTTGAAAAATATTTTGTTAAAATGTCTTTCTTATAGAAATTGGGAAACTAAGATCCCAAAGACTTTCATCTTTTGTAACTTGCCCAAGATTACTCAGACAAGAGACAACTAAGGCAAGATTAGAAATTTAATACAATCCTTCTAGATCAAGCTTCCTCCTATATATGCTACAGTGTGGGTGTGCTCAGTCACTCAATCATGTCTGACTCTTTGTGACCCATGGACTGTAGCCTGCTAGGCTCCTCTGTCTGTGGGATTTTACTGGCAAGAATACTGGAGTGGGTTGCCATTTCCTCCTCCAGGAGATATTCCCAACCCAGGGTTTGAACCCACATCTCCTGCATTGGCAGGAGAGTTCTTTACCACTGAGACAACAGGGATGCCCCCTTACAACTGTATTTAACCTTAATTATCCCCTAAAAACCTTATCTCGAAATACAGTCATGTTGGGGGCTAAAGGATTTAACACATGAACTTGGCAGGACATAGTTCAGTCTGTAGCACAATCCCTATCAACTTGGGTGAATAGAATAGTATGTTTTTCCAAAAAGCTTTGTGCCATTTAATCTGCATAACTCTGTGGTTTGTTCCTTCTAACGAGTTAGGAAACTGAGGCTCAGAGAGGTCAACTGTCTGGCCTAAGGTCACACAGCAACTCAGATGTAAGCTGGAACTCAACACGTGCTTTTTATTGGAATTCTAGAGCTCTTCCTCAGTGTCCAAGATGACCTTTTGTATCAGTCACATTTAAAGAGAGGTCCTTATAAAGCATTCACAGACACTGTGAAAACACATGGTTCCTAACAAGGTCCTTAGAGAGAGCTTTGAAAGTCTAATGTTGTAATTCTTATACTTGACCACCCAATACATTAGTGAGTTAAATCCCATAGAATGGAAACAGTTCAATGTATCATCTGTTCTCATGTACACTGGGAGTATGACTTGAGAGATGATTCAGCTGTTCTCATTGTAAGCCATCAAGTCCCACAAAAAAAAAAAATCATAAAGGAATAAGTGATTATTCATGGTGCCAAAAACACATGTATTGTGAACAATAAAATATTATGCTAAAGAATGTGAGAAAAAAGATGCAGATTTATTCAATAAGCTTCTCAATAAAATCTCTAAGATGGAACACAAGGAATGTGTTCATTCCATAATGTGGTATCAAGGTTTTTTCCAAATGTGAAAAAAAAAGCCTACTTTCTGTTGACAGTGATATAAATTTTGAGAAGATTCCGGGTACAAACTAAAAAACATACTATGCAAAATATTTTCATTGTTACATAAAGTTAAAAAAAACTTTACACTTATGTTTACTGGGAAAAGTTATTCATTTCTATGGGCATGATGACACTAGTTATTATAGAAGAATTCTTTCAGAGATGAACGTGGAAATAAATATTTAGGAACGGAATGTTAAAAGTGTATGATTAACTTTTAAATTCTTCCTCAAATGAATCAAATATGTATTAAATTTCAGCAATAGGTATGTGGCAATTCATCACATTATTCTCTGTACTCTTATCTAGAAAGATTTTGTCTAAAAATATGTCTAAAAATTCATTTTTAAAAATAATGTGTTACAAAGTCACCAAATCTTTGAAGCAAAATATTAATATTCAACAGAATATGACTGGTCAATAGTGTATGAATGGCTCATACAAGAACATAAGAGAAAAAAAACACTCATATATGTGGGTTCAATCTCTGGGTCAGGAAGATCTCCTGGAGAAGGGCACGGCAACCCACTCCAGTATTCTTAGCTAGAGAATCCAATGGACAGAGGAGCCTGGTAGGCTACAGTCTGCTGAGTAAGAGGGCCAGTTTGATTTTTTTTTTTGACTACAAAAAGCTATGAATAATAAATGTATGCAATCTGATGATTTGAAAAGTAAGTATATACCACATTGTATATGCCATAAACCGATCTACCACCTCCAAAACTTTCCTCCCACTATTACTTATTTATAATTTTGTGATAAGAACCCAAACCAAGATTTGACCTCTACGCAAACTTCTAAGTAAACAGTATAATGTTAACACTAGGCACTATCCTGTACAGCAGAGTTTGGTGTTGGGGCTAGCATCAATCATCCAATGATCCACAGTAAAGGCAAAAACTTTCAGAATTTACTCCTTGTGCAACTAACATTAAAAGCAGAGTTTTGTGGGAAGCACACCAGAGCATGCATACATTTTCTTCAAGCTTCTATTTTAAAGAATTTGAGAAAGGTTAGAAATCTTCCCCCCAGAGGGTATTCAAAAGCCAGAAGTCGTTTTTTGTCACTTGCTCTGAATTTCTTTTCCCCCAAGATGACATACAGGAAGCCAATTCAGAGTAGCTAGTAAATTTAGTCACTTTAGGGGCCCCATGCTTCTCCTCTCATCCCCCCTTCACACACAATTCCTAATTCCTACCCAGAAATATAGCAGTCAGATAGAGGACAAAGATGACCCTAGATTTAAGTGGAGTCATTAGCCTACCTGAGGGGCTTTTATTCAAAGAAAGCTTCCCAGTTTTACCTCTCGTGTGAATGGTGTGTGTGTGTGTGTGCACACACAGGAAATAAATATGCCAGAAAAAAAAAAATCTGGTCTCACACTCAGATATTCCTCAGCCTCACCCCTGTCTCTGGAGAGGACCACTTTGCCTCCGGAAGCTATCAGTCACCATCATCTCCCAGTTTGCAGGTATCACAAGACAATCATAACTTTATTTGACAAATAACTCCGCAGTTGACCTCCCAAGATTGGAGAATTTGGAAATAACTTGGGTTAGAAAAGATGCTAAACCCAATTACAGGAAAGAAGAAGTTACAGGACGGATGACTGAACCTCATCTTATAAAAAGACAAATGAGGTGTGTATAGGTGCAAAAGCCCAGCTGTGAGCTCTCAGCATCATTATCCCCGTGGTTGAGAGGAGGAAATGCATTTTCTCCAGCACCAAGGGGCTTCTCTGGGGACAAAAGCAGCATTGTGGTCAGTAGACGATCTCACAACTCTAAGAAAAGTCCAAACTGTATGTGTAATATTTTTCTATTAACAGAGAAATAATTCTTTCTAAAAAAAAATCACCCCTGATCCCATCCCTGGAAATGGCACACCATTAGCACATAGACCCCTAGAAGCTCAGAAAGATTCACCTGTCAAATCCAACTAAAAACATGACTCAAACCATAACCTCTCTGTGGAAACTCTGGGTTTTTTGTTTTTTTTTTTTTAGACAAATTCCCCTGAAGGCTGGTAGCGCCCTAGCTGCAAATAGAGTACTACTAACTGAGGGATTGTGTGGTTTTTACAGTGTACCACATGTATGCATGCTAAGTCACTTCAGTTGTGTCGGACTCTTTGCAACCCACTGGACTGTAGCCCACCAGGCTCCTTTGTCCATGGGCTTCTCTAGGAACTATACTAAAGTGGGTTGCCATGCCCTCCTCCAAGGGATCTTCCTAATCTAGGCATCAAACACAAGACTCTTACATCTGCCTGCATTAGCCGACCGGTTCTTTACCACTAGCGCCATCTGGGAAGCTCTGCTGCTGCTAAGTCACTTCAGTTGTGTCCGACTCTGTGTGACCCCATAGATGGCAGCCCACTAGGCTCCTCTGTCTCTGGGATTCTCCAGGCAAGAATACTGGAGTGGGTTGCCATTTCCTTCTCCAATGCATGAAAGTGAAAAGCGAAAGTGAAGTCGCTCAGTCGTGCCCTACTCTTAGCAACCCCATGGACTGCAGCCTACCAGGCTCCTCCGTTCAAGGGATTTTCCAGGCAAGAGTACTGGAGTGGAGTGCCATTGCCTTCTCTGCTGGGAAGCTCTACAGTGTACTTAATTGCACAGAAATTTTCTTGAGCTTGATTGATCTGGCATTAATCTAACACATTCTATGACCAACTTATTAGCAGGAGTCTTTGAGTTAAAGAGCAAATGATCAAACAGCTTTTAAGTACTAGATTTGTTTTGTTTCTTAATTTTTATTGGAATATAGCTACTTTATCCTCTTTGGTTAGTTTTTTCTGTGCAGCAAAATGAATCAGCTATATATCTACATATATCCCACTTTTTTTGATTTCCTTTGGATTTAGGTCACCACAGAGCACTGAGTAGAGTTCCCTGTGCTATACAGTAGGTTCTCACTAGTTATCTGTTTTATACATAGCAGTGTGTATATATGTCAGCCCCAATCTTTCAATTTCTCCCACCCCCTCTTCGGATGACAAAGGTCAGAAACCCCAAATCAGACTGGTTTATGTAGGAAGGGATCTGAATGCAGAGGCTCTCCATCTCTCAGATCTGTGGCTGCTCATGATACTTTTTTTTTTTAAGGTGTCCCATAACGAAAAGAGTGCCACCAGCAGCAACAGGCTATAGCCTTCCAGATTTAAATCCCTGAGGAAATAAACTCTCTTTGTCACCAACTGCATTTGCAAAAGAACACAAGGACCTCAGGAAGGCTAAAGGCCTGGGAGATGGAGAATGAGGAAGGACAAGTTTTTCACCTGTAAGAGCAAGGTATCAAGCAGTGGTGCTTATGCTACAGAACTGGAAGTAGAGGAGTTCTTTATATCCACACTCACAAGCCCCTTGGGCTTCCCAGGTAGCACTAGTAGTTAAAAAAACCCTACCTGCCAATGCAAGAGACTTAAGAGGTGGGGGTTCAATCCCTGGGTTGGGAAGATTCCCTGGAGGAGGGCATAGCAACCCACTCCAGTATTTTTGCCTGGAGAATCCCATGGGCAGAGGAGCCTGGCAGGCTACAGTTGATGGGGTCACAAAGAGTCAGACACAACTGAGTGAGCACTCACAGCCCCTTAAATACACTCTCCTCCTCAGAATTGTCATCCCATCTTCCCAACTAATGGCCAAGCGGTTTGTGTGCAAGTGTAGGTTGCTTCAGTCACATCCAACTCTTTGTGACACTATGGACTGTAGACCTCCAGGCTCCTCTGGGCCGGGGTTTCTCCAGACAAGGATCCTGGAGTGGGTTGCCATGCCCTCCTCCAGGGGATCTTCTCAACCCAGGGACTGAACCCACATCTCTCACATCTCTTGCATTGCAGGTAGGTTCTTTACCACTAGCACCACCTGGGAAGCCCAAGCTTTGTTACTAAGGGGCATCTGGCCTGGTTCCTTCCACTCTTGGGCCAGTGGTTCTCCTGGATAGTTTGGGATATAGTCACCTGGCACCTTTATCCCAGCTGACTTGCATGTTAGAATTCCCCACATTTCTCTGTCTCTTTCTCTCTGTTTCCCTCTCTCTCTTCTACATTTAAAACAATTAAACTCTTTCGCCTTAGCATCGCCCTGTGGTGTCAATTTGGGAGACCTTTTGAAAGATACCTTATGATTGGCTTTTCAATCATTGTTTTAGATATGCAGTGGGGACAAGAAACTAAAGGGAGACCGATTTGGCCCCACTTGAAACAGATGTGATAACATTAAAGAACACAGAGACGATGAACCTGGGTCCACTCTGTCATCTTGCTGCCTCCTGTGGGTGCCAACCTCTGTCCTCGGCAGGCACAATAAATTATGAGTGGACCAGTTTCTAGAGCAACATCTGAAGATGTGCGTGTCATCATGGCCACTGGGGTAGCAGGGCCATCTCTGTCTCCATGTAGATAAAGAGTGAGTCATCAAGGAAGGCAGAGATGTGGGGAGAGCACAGATGCTAGAGTCGGTGGGCGTGGTTTTGAACCCACAACTCTGCAACTTACTAGCTATGCAACCATGACTATGCCCTGGAATGATATAACCTTTGCCTCTTTGTGCCTCATTTCCCTTGTATATAAAAAGAGGATATTTTAAGTCTACCTGTCTCACGGGACAATCCTGAGGATTAAGTTGGATAACACACATGAAGGGCTTATTATACGCCTGGTGCATTGTTGTGGTTTGTTGTTTATCACTCAGTCATGTCCAACTCTCTGTGATCCCAGGGACTACCGCCCGCCAGATTCCTCTGTCCATGGGATTTTTCCAGGCAAGAATACTAGAGTGGCTTACCATTTCCTTCTCCAGGGTATCTTCTTGATCCCTGGATCGAAACCTCTCCTGCATTGCAGAGAGATTCTTTACCTCTGAGCCACCAGGGAAGCCCTCCTGGTACATAAACCATCACTGCCATGGCCAGAATCGCTCACACCACCACTACTAAAACTACAGGTGATTTACAAACATGGAGTTTAGGATCAGAGTGCAAAAGTTCAGTTTCACTTGCATCTCTTACTGAGGAATCTTGGCCAAGTTACTTAAGCTCCCCAAGACTTAGTTTGCTTAGTCATAAAATAGGAATTGTAATGGTACATGCCTCACAGAGGCAGGAATGAAGTTCAAAAGTCATATTGCTGAGCTCTCAAATGTGCCTAACACTTTCTTTTCATGGCATGACTTCTGAAGGGTTGTGATAAGCCCCCATCTCTCCAGGATCTCCACAAAATTAAAAAAAAAAAAGTTTCCACAGTTGCCACTTCTGTCCCAAGTACCTGGAATTTGGGGGTTAGAAGAGTGCTCCTTCAGATTAAAGGCACTGAAGACTGTTAAAGGTAAATGCCCTGAAGTGGTCAGGAGGACTGCTACCCCAGCATCAGTTCTACAGTTTGGTTGCTTTAGCAAATACTTTCCAAGGTGACAATTTTAAGATTTTTTTTTTAATGTGGACTATTTTTAATGTCTTTATTGAATTTGGGCTTCCCTAGAGGTTCAGAGGTAAAGAATCTTCCTCCCAGTTCAGGAAATACAGGTTTGATCCCTGGGTCAGGAAGAACCCCTGGAGAAGAAAATGGAAACTCGCTCCAGTATTCTTGCCAGGAGAGTTCCACGGACAGAGAGGAGCTCGGCAGGTTACTGTCCATAGGGTCACAAAAAGTTGAACATGACTTGGCAACTAAACAACATGTTGAATTTGTTACAATAGTGGTTCTGGATTTTGTTTGTTTCTTTGTTTTTTTAATGTTCTTTTGGCCTCAAGGCATGTGTGATCTTAGCTCTCCAACCAGGGGTCAAATCCCTACCCTCTGGACTGGAAAGTGAAGTCTTCACTGCTGGACTGGCCAGGGAAGTCTCCAGGGTGACAATTTTAGGGAGGAGGAGTGAAGGTAAGAGCACTAGACAGAATGGCTGTGGAGAGATGTGAAGGACACCTGGAAAGCCTGGAAGAGGGAGAAAGGCCTTGGATGTGCTGGCCAGCGCTTCCTAAAAACATAGTGACCTTCTCAGTTCACTCAAGGATTCAGGTCAGGCGGCCCACCAGACCCAGGACCCAGGATAAACCCTGGGATCCAGATCATCCTCTCGGTCTTGAGCTCAACATCTCTACCACTCGGCAAGGCCAACCTCAAGATTCACCAGCGCTTTCTTCTGATTTGGGAAATACTCAGGTTTTCTGTGGAGAAGGCAATGGCACCCCACTCCAGTTCTCTTGCCTGGCAAATCCAATGGATGGAAGAGCCTGGGGGGCTGCAGTCTTTGGGGTCGCTAAGAGTCGGACACGACTGAGCAACTTCTCTTTCACTTTTCAGTTTCACGCATTGGAGAAGAAATTGGCAACCCACTCCAGTGTTCTTGCCTGGAGAATCCCAGGGACGGGGGTAGCCTGGTGGACTGCTGTCTCTGGGTTCACAGAGTCAGACACGACTGAAGCGACTTAGCAGCAGCAGCAGCAGCAGCAGCAGGTTTTCTGAAGCAATGTTGAGGCCACATGAAGCTCATCATGGAGCACCATGGCCGCGCCCTCTCATCTTTTCCAAATACTATTTTAATGATGAGACAATTCCTCTTCTTCAGATGTGGAGAAACTGGAGAACTCAAGAATTTCCTGAGACCACAAAGCACAGAAAGAGGCAACAACTGTCTTGAAATAATGGGATGAGCTTAAACCAAAAGAAATCTTCAACTTATTAGCCGAACTAGTATTTGTCTAAGGAGAGAACTCCCCAGGGAAATTTGGGCCACTCTCTTTCTGAAGTATGTTTTAAAATTCAACCAGACTAAACAATGGAGACCACAGGGAACAACTCTCCCCTTGCCAGGTAGAAGGGGCCGAGGGCTGGAATGGTATTTTCCAGCTCTCATTTCTGTGATAAGTGATCCTACTTACCTGGGCTTGCTGGGCTGGGAGCAGAGGCAGACAGGGCTGGTTGTTCACACCAACTTTCGATTTTAATATGAGCCAATTTAATCAGTTCCTCAGTACAGCCCTCCTTTCAAGTCTCTGGAAACATCTCAAGGGAGAAAATGACACAAAGAAACACAGAAATCTTTTCTCTTCTCAGCAGGCGTTTGTCATAGTGCCAGTTCCTAAGTGCACAAACGTTTGGCTGACCAAGTCACTTTGATATACTTTTCTCAGGGTTCAAAAAGAAAAGATAAGCAAAGAACTTGCGACTTTGGGGGGAGCAAAGGTAGCCAGGAGTTTACGAGGTTGCCCATCTTCTTTGCATTTCTTGCAAAGAGGAAGGGAGTGTCAGTGCAGAGAAATCACCTCATTAGTGGCTGGCAGGTTTGGGACCTGGGGGAGTTTCTGGGCGGGTTCATGGGGGTTTGCTGCCACTTTCTACAGGTAAATCAGAGCAGCTTCCGTCAGCCATAGCTGTGCTGGGTTGGCTTACCCACCTTTTGCTTCTATTATTTCACGTAATTGTTACTGGAGTATAGTTGTTTTACAATGGTGTGTTCATTTCTACTGTACAGCAGAGTGAATCAGCTGTACGTGAACATACATGCCCTCCCTTCTGGATCTCCTTTCCATTTAGGTCACGGAGCATCCAGGAGAGCTCCCTGTGCTATACAGCGGGTTCTCATTAGTCTCTATGTTATCCATAGTGTCAACAGTGTATATATGTCAGTCCCAATCTACCAATTCCTCTCACCCTCCTTTCCCCTCCCCCTTGAAAGTGAAAGTGTTAGTCTCTCAGTTGAGTGCAACTGTTTGCAACCTCATGGACTGTAACCCACCAGGCTCCTCTGTCCATGAAATTCTTCCAGCTAGAGTACTAGAGTGGATAGCCATTCCTTTCTCCAGGGGATTTTCCAGGGATCAAACCCAGGTCTCCTGCATTTCAGGAAGATTCTTTACCATCTGAGCCACCAGGAAAGTCCTTGGTACCCATACATTTGTTCTCTATGTCTGTGTTTCTATTTTTTCTTTGCAAATAGGATCATCTATATCATTTTTCTAGATTCCACATATGTGCATGAATACACAATATTTGTTTTTCTCTTTCTTATTTACTTCTTTTTCTTGACCATGCCACGTGGCATGTAGGATCTTGTAGGATCTTGGTTCCCCAACGAGAGATGGAACCCCAGCCCCCTGGAAGCAGGAAGTCTTTACCACTAGATTGCCAGGCAATTCCCTGGTTGGCCCTTTTTTATAAAAGGAAAGACAAGTATTCCTCATTTCAAACTGATTCTCAAAAGGTATATGGATTTTCTCTAATAATATTCCTTCAGGGAAACTAAATAGGCAAGATAAAAATAGTCAATATTTTCTTTAGACTTTATGGGAACAAATACGATATGCGTAATTAAAACTTTTTATTATCTAGGCCCTAACAACTCTGAGAGTGATTTATTTCTTTTAGGATAAGAATGCTTAGAATCACATTAAGATCCAAAATGTTAAGGAAACAGTGGCATGTTGATGAGGAAATGTTTCAATATTAGCCATATTTCTGTGATATGCTTTTATTCTTCTGTAGCTCTCAGACACATTTCCTGAGCCGTCAGTCTTATATCACTCTGCTAAATAAGACAGACTTTAAACAAACACAGTGACTACCTTTGGATACTGTATTTCTCTGGATAATTGCCAAGAATTTGAGATGTAAGAAATAAAAACTCATCTTCAGTTTTTCATAGAACTGGATTGGGGCCAAGAAAACCTACCACAAATAAAGAGTCTTCTCTGACGATGTGCCGATGATGTCATAATTGGAGGTGAGATTAAGAAACCTCATAGGATCTCAGCGGCTATACTCACTAATTCCTTAGTCAATCAAATTACTTCCTTCCCACTCTCTGCAAATTTATGAAAAACCAGAACACTGCCAGCCTGGCCTCGGGGGAGTGTGGTAATGTATGTCATTATTGCTGGAGGGTGGAGAAAGGGAGGCTGGATTGCCCTAAGATTCCAGTCTCTCACTGCAGGTGAGCAAGGTCAGTGAGCATACTGACTGCCCCTGACTGACACCACATGATAGCATCTTGGAAAAGTGCCCTGTAGCTCTTGTTTTTTCCTACTCCGCAATGCACAGTGCTTGGGTTTTTCTGTTTCTACTGACTAAGGGTGCTGCTGCTGCTGCTGCTGCTGGGTTGCTTCAGTTGTGTCTGACTCTGTGCGACCCTATAGACGGCAGCCCACCAGGCTCCCCCATCCCTGGGATTCTCCAGGCAAGAACACCAGAGTGGGTGGCCATTTCCTTCTCTAGTGCGTAAAAGTGAAAAGTGAAAGTGAAGCCGCTCAGTCGTGTCCAACTCTTAGCGACTCCATGGACTGCAGCCTACCAGGCTCTTCCTTCCCTGGGATTTTCCAGGCAAGAGTACTGGAGTGGGATGCCATTGCCTTCTCCGGACTAAGGGTGACTGGCTCTCAGATATTGACATGAGCCAAATACCTATGAGATAGATTCAAACCATCAATAAATTAATTCACAATGACAAGTATAACTTCCAACGGCTCTGAGAGGCTCTTGAGTGTGATCAGACCATTCTTTCCTCTAGAGGAAAAGTCACATGGGAATCTACATTTAAAAGGAAGTTGGGTGATGCTCACAAGAAGTACCACCAAGGGATGATAAACTGTGCTGCCCAACTCCACTTCCAGGAATAGTTCTCTAAGAGGACAGAAGGATGGTCTTCAAGCCAGTGCTGACACTGCTAAATGACCCTCCCGATCTTTTCTTGTATATAGGTCCATCCCTTATGTAGGTATATAGGTCCATCTTTTATATAGGTATATACCTATATACCATCGGTATATAGGTCCATCTCGTATATAGGTCCACCACCATCCCAAATGATACGGCGATTATCTATTTAAAAATGTGATTAATACATGTATTAAATAGATTTCAACATTTTTTCCTGGGAAAAAAATATAACAAAACACCCTGATAACTTTGAAAGTACCAGGCAAAATGTCCAGAGCCCTTGACTGAATTTGGGAAACATCCTACTTCTCCAGTATGACGATTGGGAAACTAAATAGCTTCATGGGCAACACACAAATTAGACTCCAGCCAAAGGGCTTACTTCTGCAAGTTAAGCAGATGACCAACCAATCCGTAACGTTTTCTCTTCTTGCATTCACCTCCAGGAGTGACACTTTCTGACCTCGGTTCTGTATTTCCGACTGTATTCTGCTCGGCCTGCCTGCTGTGTGCCATGTTCCCATTGGGCTACAGAGTGTCTTGTCCCTGTTGCTTGGCTGGTAATATGGGAGCATAATTTTGGTTCAGTAATAAAATGAGAATGCTGGAGATTTTCCATATCCAGCAAGGTAAGAGAAGTGTTATAGCTCAGCATCTACTTAAGGAATTGTATTACAGGGAAAGTTAGGACTTCCCTGGTGGTTCAGTGGTAAAGAATCCACCTGCCAATGTAGGAGACAGTTTCAGTCTCTGGGTTGGGAAGATCCTCTGGAGAAGGAAATGGCAACCCACTCTAGTATTCTTGCCTGGGAAAGCCCATGGACAGAGAAGTCTGGCGGGCTACAGTCCATGGAGTCGCAAAAGAGTCAGACACAATTTAGCAATTAAACAATGACAACAACAACATTAAAGAAGTTAAAACCATTAGCCAATATATTAAGCATTATAAGATTCTCATTTAAGAAATAATTCCTGAAAGTCATGTGCACGATTGCGGAAATTCTCTCAACTCCCCACTCTCTTTTCCAGTATCTGAAAGACACTAGAAAATACTAACAAATAAGAAATTCTTTTTCTTGACTGGATAAATGTATTTCATGGGTAATTTTTTTCTTTTCAATAATGATTGCAACAACTAATATTTATTAAGCATTTTGTGTCTTACCCTAGATATCATACCAAGAACTAAAATAAATCTTCACAACTATTTCATAAGTTAAGTCTGATTAATAACGCTAGCAGGCATTCAGGTGAGAAACTTGGGCAAGTTGCTTAATGTCTGTATGCCTCAAGTTCATATAGTTTGTAAATGTCAGAGCTATTGCTTAAGCTCAGGGAAACTGACCATAAAACCTGCCTTCTTAACTACTAAGCAATATGCCTCCTCAAAATTTCAAACTATAAATACTTGTGTAGTTTGGCCTAACCCATTATATCCATTAGTATTGAGACTATAAACTTGATTACTATGCTGAAGTTGCTTCTTGTTCCCTTTTCCTTCATGAAAAATAGGCAAATATAAAATTAGAACAACCTCCTGTTCTATTTCTCAGTGAATGACTTTATTATCATCTCAGCCAATTTGAAATTCCCATTTCAAAAAAAATCTCCACCACCCACATTACCTTCATTGTTAATATTTATAACATGTGGTGAAAGGGTTTAGAACTCAACTTCATTGTTCCAACAAAAATTTAAAATCTTCCAAATTGGCTGAGGGGTCTAACTTCTAAAAGGTTTACTCCTCAAGTGTAGGCCTCTTGCCAATGCATCTGACAAAATGAGTCTCAAAATTTGAAAGTTATCAGAGCATCTTTTGGCAGGTTAAAGATAGTTCCAAGTATCCCATGGACTGCTAGAACTGTATCTCCAAAAAATATAATTTCTTCACATTTATATATAAGAATTTAACCAGATGTTCATTAGGAAGAAAAACAGCCAAGTTAACTAAGCAGGAACCTATTCATATTCTACTATGAAAACTACCAAGTCTAACATAATTCAAAGGAACTCAGTTTACTTTTCAAAATATTTAACAACAATTCCCCAACATTAGTATCTAACTTTCTGAAGATGGAGCCCCCCAAACCTTATTTTTTGGTTAAAATGTTATGAAAAGAGTCCATTTTCCCAGTTCTTTCGGATGTTTCCATTTTTCTAAAATGCTCATGACACTGGAAATTCATCAGTGTCAAAGGGGATTAATCATTGTCCAATCACCATATCACTGTTAGAGTAAGTAGCCTAATCAGTTAGTGGAATCCTTTTCTGATCTTATTTCTCCTAGACTCTCAAAGGAGAACATCAAAGAGGGTTCTGTTTCAGGCATAAAGTTCCCCCCTTCATTTTCTCATTAATCTCTTGATGCCTAGATACCCAGGAAGCATGGACTTTCTCCTTCCCTCCAATTGCCAAACCCACATATATGAGAACTGAACTGTTCATAACATATTCTCAGAAGGCCATTCCCTCTTACATCCTCTTCTCTATATTTATTTATTTCCTTTTGTTTTCCCATTTCCTCATCTCATGTTTGTATATGGCCTCATATTTTCAATAAATGATCCTATATTTCAGATACCTTCCATCTGTTTTTGCTTTAGTCCTTTAGAATGGATAAAAAGATAATATAAATATTTCCCAGAAATAATCCCAAAATATTAGTGTAGAAAATGTGATACTGAACATGTATTGAATTAGCATATTAGAGATTAAAATCTGTTCTCAGCTGGATTTTCAATCTTTGTTTCTTAAATATTTCCTATTTGTTAGACTGAGATGTTGTTAAAGTTGTCACTGACATCTAAAGAGAAAAATCTTTCATCATCTACTCATTTAGAGGATTGAAAATCTAGTCAAATCCTTTAGTTCAAGGGTCCTCAACCTCTGGAATCTAGTGTTTGATGATCTGAGGTAGAACTGGTGTAATAATACAAATAAAGTACACAATAAATGTAATGCATTGAATCATCTCAAAACCACACTCCATGGAAAAATTGTCTTCTGCAAAACCAGTCCCTGGTGCCAAAAAGGTTGGGGACTGCTACATTAGCTCACATAAATAAAGCATGAGTTTCTGTTGAGAAAAACCTGACTAGATGGCTCAGTTGGTAAAGAATTCCCCTGCAATGCAGGAAATGTGGGTTTGATCCCTGGGTAGGGAAGATCCCCTAGAGAAGGGAATGGCTACCCACTTCAGTATTCCTGCCTGGAGAATCCCATGGACAGAGGAGCCTGGTGGGCTACAGACCATGGGATCTCAAGAGTTGGACATGAGTTAGCAACTAAACAACCCCCAAAAACAACTGGACCCCATTTAATCAATTTGTCAGTCTCTTTGTAGGCTAATGTTTCAACTTTATCAACATTGATTCAGGGCTAAGTTAGAATATCTCAGTCCTCCCCACTAAATAAAGAATCTAAGCAGTATGACTGATCTCTTTAGTTCAATTGAACACTTTTAAAGCATAAAGACATAGGGACTTACATCACTAGTTAAATAACGAAGTATTTCCTCAAGTTCCAGAGGCACCAGTAGCTGCAATAGTAACAGAGATGGCAGCTTGATTCAGAGCCCCAGGCCTTCACCTTTGGGTCCATGATCCCCTTCACAACCATCATGGTAACAGCAGTGCTTTTTTAGAGACTGCGGTGAAGGCCAGGCTGCCACTTTTTATGTCGGGAGGGAATAGAAACATTATCTCAGAGCAAGGATGTCATCAGAGTGAGAGTTTAAAATACAGCCAGTTTTGGTCACAGAAACCAGTCCTTTTGGTTGCATGGGGGCCAAAAGGACTGGTTCACGGGTTAGATGTTTTAGATATCCCTTAGGCAAATCACATGGAAAGAGCAGGACAGGAATGGAGTTACCACAAAGCAGATGAAGGTACAGCCCAAAATACTACATTGAAGTTTGTAATTATGATCCAATTTTTTACCTTCACACTAATACTGTCTCAGTTATCTGTCGCTACATAACAAACCATCCCAATACTTAGCGGCATGAAACCCCCACTGGTTTGTTCGTTCTTATGATTCTGTGAGTTGACTGGGCTTGGATGGGCTGTACTTCTGCTCCACGGGAGGTTGACTGAGGCTCGATGGGGCTGGAACGCCCAAGACAGTTCACTCTCCAAGCTGACAGTTGATGTTGGTTCTTGGCCACAAGCTTAGCTAAGAATGCTGAACAAAATGCTCGAGTGCAGACTCACGTGATGTGGGCCACCTGACAGTATGGCAGGTGGGTCTCTAAAGGAGGTGATCTCAGAGCTGATGTGGTAAGAAAGAAGCAAAGACAGAGAGAGAATGACAGGACATCACTCCTGACCTACCTTGTTGACTAAAGCAGTCACAGGCTCAGCCCAAGTTCCAGGGGATGGAGAAATAGGCACCCTTTCTGAATTTGTGGCCATCTTCCCTGTGTATAATCTCTGCCTTTTGATTTCAAGAAAGGGGAAAGCAGCCAACTGAGAATTAGGGTGGGACCAGGATGGTGGTGGGACAAGGGACTCCTCAGACACATCCTGGCTTTGGTTGCTCCTCAGGTTTCCTTTACAAGTTTTAAAGTCCATTCAATTTGAACTGCTGCACTTCTCATATCTGCTCCATTTCTTTACATTACACTGTGGAGAAGGCAATGGCACCCCATTCCAGTACTCTTGCCTGGAAAATCCCATAGGCAGAGGAGCCTGGTAGGCTGCAGTCCATGAGGTCACTAAGAGTTGGGCATGACTGTGTGACTTCATTTGCATGCATTGGAGAAGGAAATGGCAACCCACTCCAGTGTTCTTGCCTGGAGAATTCCAGGGACGGGGGAGCCTGGTGGGCTGCCGTCTATGGGGTCGCACAGAGTCAGACACGACTGAAGCGACTTAGCAGCAGCAGCTGAAGGGGAAACATCTTTGTCTGGCCAGGAAACCACAAATCTCTTTTATCTGTTTCACTTTGCACTTGATGTTTTGTATTCCCTAGCAGCAGGGTTACAGGCACCATAGTGTGTTCAGTCCTCTAAGGCATCATGTATTTCACATCATATTCGCCGTGAAAAGGGGTATTAAAATCTCAGGCTATACTCCAGATCCAGTGTATCAGTCTCTGAGAACACACTCACACATATACACATACACACATAGGGAATCCCTCCAAGTGACTCAGATATGCACCCTTTTGTTGAGTGCTTTGTTTAAAAGTTTTTAACTTTATTTAGGGGAATGTCTTTAGTAGAAAATTAATACATATGTAATTTTCCTTATATCAGCTTGAGTCACACAATTGCTTTGGTCCTACGTAGGCTCTTGTGAATAAAATTAAGCATCACTCATTCTAAAGGCTTTATTTTTGCCTCAATCTCCTTTAGGTACCATTGAACTCATTGTGATGAAAAACCAAGGGATAGAAGAAGGTGGTGGTGTGCAGCTGAGACGGAGCTGCTGACTCCAGTGTGCAGTAGACTGGATGCTTTGCAGAGTCTCAGGCTGTTCAGAATATTGTTCTGAACATTTGTTGTGTGTTCAGCCACCAAGTCATGTCTGATTCTCTGCAACCCCATGGACTGTAGCACGCCAGGCTTCCCTGTTCCTTACCATCTCCCTGGGTTTGTTTAAACTCATATCCATGGAGTCAGTGATACCATCCAACCATGTCATCCTCTGTTATCCCCTTCTCCTCTTGCCTTCAGTCTTTCCTAGCATCAGGGTCTTTTCCAATGAGTCAGCTCTTCAGATCACTTAGCCCAAGTATTGGAGTTTCAGCTGCAGTCCTTCCAGTGAATATTCAGGGTTGATTTCCTTTAGGATTAACTGCTTTGATCTCCTTGATGTCCAAGGGACTCTCAAGAATCTTCTCCAGCACCACAGTTTGAAAGCATCAGTTCTTCAGCGCTCAGCCTTCTTTATGATCTGGTTCTCAAATCTATACACGACTACTGGAAAAACCATAGCTTTGACTAGGTGGACCTTTAGAGCCATTACCCAGGACGCAATCACCATGCAATGAGGTCTCTGTGTTCAAGCATGAAGAATATGGTAACAGCATCCCAGTGTGTAACTGTGGAATCACCACTTTCACGGCTGCCAAACCCAGGCGCAGTGCCTTTGGAGTGGAGAAGTAGCGTGGATGTGGGCACTCGGCCAACACTGTGCATGCCATCAGAAGAAGGCAGAGGCCCAGGAGAGAAAGACAAATCCTCCTTCCCTTAAAGCATGCCTGGTCGAACACTGACTCACTGGAGTAAAGAAGGTTGTGCTGTCTCCAGAACCATGCCTCCTAAGAGTTAACGTGGCCAATAAGCTTTCTGAGCCTCAGTTCGCTTTGGAGCAAATATGAGTCCTTGATTCTTTCTGGAGATGTTGTAAGGATTGGTGAGACAATCACTATAAGATGCTGCGAAGTGAGTTGCTTAGAGAGCCAGATGAATACAAGGTATATTGTTAAGATCCACACGGAGCAGTTTAGCTGATGAACTGGAAAGCCTTACTCCCACTCATTTCTAAAGGGACACACCCAAGACAGCCTCTAACTCTTCAGGTCCCAATCTCAATAACAGGCTCACTCTAGATGCTGGCAAATTGGTTAGGAAAAAAAAAAAAAAAGTCATTTCTGATCATCAGAACTGCATTTACTGGACAGCCTGTTTTTTTGTTGTTTTTTTTTTTTTCCTTTGATAGAAAGGCGGTCGCCAGCAAGGTTTCTCCCCCTGGTTGACAGCCGTTTCCATAAAGCCATGTGTTTTTTAGAGCAGCCTATGGTGACATAGCAGCCCAGACATATGGTGTCATTATTCAGCCGACACAAATTTGACACTTAAGTGAATTTATTATATTTTGCTTTGCTCCTGGTGCCTGAAAGGCTTTGCCACTGTCTCTTCATAGAGCTTGTCACAGATGTTGATGTATTTTCCTCCTCCATGGCCAGGTTTTACTGTGGAAACTGATACAACTTCACGATAGAATTTCTAGATGAATTATTCACGCATTGCATGCTTTCTGCACACGGGGGCTTGGAAGAAATCCATACTATTCAATAAATAGTCTTTCTAATCCTCTGTAACAGAGCATTCTCTCCTGGTTTAAACTATGTCTCTTATCATCTTTGTAATCATACTGTTTTGGATAAAGTATTTCATAGTTGATAGCTTAGTTAAAATATTCACAATAGTTTACATTAATATGCAACAAAATCATCCAGGCCCTGAAACAGATCTATTGCAACAGCAATAAAGCATACAGGCCAAATTCTCATCAGTTCAAAATTTTATTCACTCAGAACAAAGCACACACACACACACAACTGAACCCTTTAGTCAGTTCTACTTCCAATGATTTATAGAGCAATTCCTGAAATATCTCAATATTTGTTATTATAGACACAATAGGCCTCTCTTGATGCTAATACCATCTGTAGAGATGAGTTTTTAATTGAAAAGAATTTTCAGCTTGATGGAAAAGAGTCAGATGAACTCATCACTGGCCTCTGAGAAAAGATTAATGAAACAAAAACATATCAAGCTTCTTTAATACCTGGAGAAGCCATAAGGATACCTCAAGTGACATTATGGGCTATGGTAATGGGAGTGAATAACCTTAACATGACACAGTAAGCCCGTGGAAGAATAAAGAGCTATAATTACAGTTTTTGAAGGATACTGACCTATTGACCTATAAGATTTAAGACTTTGCCTCAGGGTCATTTCTTAACGTAGTTTTTGTTTTATTGTGGTTCATTGTTTGTGGGGTTTTTTTTCCATCCCCAACTGAAATAAGTTTTCAACTGTATTCAGTAAAATTCTAAGGGATTAAAAAGGCTTTGCCTTCTCTTATTTTTAATTGAATTAAATGCTCAAAGCACATGTTTTTAAATCAGAAATCTCTTCTTTTAGAATTTGCTTCCCATTCAAAGAGCACTGACATTTACAATTGTTCTCAGAACAGATGGCCAAAGAATTGCACAAAAGCACAAAGGAAGATGAAATTCTAGCTAATGATTATTACTATTTGAACACATTCAGGCAAAGTGCTGTAGATTTCATGGCTGAAGCTTTGAGGTCCATCCATGCATAACTTCCCTCATCTGTTGTCCATGGCACAACTCTCTTCCCAGCCTCTCACACCCTCGACACCAGTCCTCCCTGGCTACAACTTCTCACCTCCCCACCAAGTACTAACAATTCTTTCTTTCTTTGAAATATGAATTCTACTCCAGCAGTACCCCAACTTTGTGGCACCAGTGACTGCATGTCTTCATAANTGGACCTTTAGAGCCATTACCCAGGACGCAATCACCATGCAATGAGGTCTCTGTGTTCAAGCATGAAGAATATGGTAACAGCATCCCAGTGTGTAACTGTGGAATCACCACTTTCACGGCTGCCAAACCCAGGCGCAGTGCCTTTGGAGTGGAGAAGTAGCGTGGATGTGGGCACTCGGCCAACACTGTGCATGCCATCAGAAGAAGGCAGAGGCCCAGGAGAGAAAGACAAATCCTCCTTCCCTTAAAGCATGCCTGGTCGAACACTGACTCACTGGAGTAAAGAAGGTTGTGCTGTCTCCAGAACCATGCCTCCTAAGAGTTAACGTGGCCAATAAGCTTTCTGAGCCTCAGTTCGCTTTGGAGCAAATATGAGTCCTTGATTCTTTCTGGAGATGTTGTAAGGATTGGTGAGACAATCACTATAAGATGCTGCGAAGTGAGTTGCTTAGAGAGCCAGATGAATACAAGGTATATTGTTAAGATCCACACGGAGCAGTTTAGCTGATGAACTGGAAAGCCTTACTCCCACTCATTTCTAAAGGGACACACCCAAGACAGCCTCTAACTCTTCAGGTCCCAATCTCAATAACAGGCTCACTCTAGATGCTGGCAAATTGGTTAGGAAAAAAAAAAAAAAGTCATTTCTGATCATCAGAACTGCATTTACTGGACAGCCTGTTTTTTTGTTTTTGTTTTTTTTTTTCCTTTGATAGAAAGGCGGTCGCCAGCAAGGTTTCTCCCCCTGGTTGACAGCCGTTTCCATAAAGCCATGTGTTTTTTAGAGCAGCCTATGGTGACATAGCAGCCCAGACATATGGTGTCATTATTCAGCCGACACAAATTTGACACTTAAGTGAATTTATTATATTTTGCTTTGCTCCTGGTGCCTGAAAGGCTTTGCCACTGTCTCTTCATAGAGCTTGTCACAGATGTTGATGTATTTTCCTCCTCCATGGCCAGGTTTTACTGTGGAAACTGATACAACTTCACGATAGAATTTCTAGATGAATTATTCACGCATTGCATGCTTTCTGCACACGGGGGCTTGGAAGAAATCCATACTATTCAATAAATAGTCTTTCTAATCCTCTGTAACAGAGCATTCTCTCCTGGTTTAAACTATGTCTCTTATCATCTTTGTAATCATACTGTTTTGGATAAAGTATTTCATAGTTGATAGCTTAGTTAAAATATTCACAATAGTTTACATTAATATGCAACAAAATCATCCAGGCCCTGAAACAGATCTATTGCAACAGCAATAAAGCATACAGGCCAAATTCTCATCAGTTCAAAATTTTATTCACTCAGAACAAAGCACACACACACACACAACTGAACCCTTTAGTCAGTTCTACTTCCAATGATTTATAGAGCAATTCCTGAAATATCTCAATATTTGTTATTATAGACACAATAGGCCTCTCTTGATGCTAATACCATCTGTAGAGATGAGTTTTTAATTGAAAAGAATTTTCAGCTTGATGGAAAAGAGTCAGATGAACTCATCACTGGCCTCTGAGAAAAGATTAATGAAACAAAAACATATCAAGCTTCTTTAATACCTGGAGAAGCCATAAGGATACCTCAAGTGACATTATGGGCTATGGTAATGGGAGTGAATAACCTTAACATGACACAGTAAGCCCGTGGAAGAATAAAGAGCTATAATTACAGTTTTTGAAGGATACTGACCTATTGACCTATAAGATTTAAGACTTTGCCTCAGGGTCATTTCTTAACGTAGTTTTTGTTTTATTGTGGTTCATTGTTTGTGGGGTTTTTTTTCCATCCCCAACTGAAATAAGTTTTCAACTGTATTCAGTAAAATTCTAAGGGATTAAAAAGGCTTTGCCTTCTCTTATTTTTAATTGAATTAAATGCTCAAAGCACATGTTTTTAAATCAGAAATCTCTTCTTTTAGAATTTGCTTCCCATTCAAAGAGCACTGACATTTACAATTGTTCTCAGAACAGATGGCCAAAGAATTGCACAAAAGCACAAAGGAAGATGAAATTCTAGCTAATGATTATTACTATTTGAACACATTCAGGCAAAGTGCTGTAGATTTCATGGCTGAAGCTTTGAGGTCCATCCATGCATAACTTCCCTCATCTGTTGTCCATGGCACAACTCTCTTCCCAGCCTCTCACACCCTCGACACCAGTCCTCCCTGGCTACAACTTCTCACAACCTCCCCACCAAGTACTAACAATTCTTTCTTTCTTTGAAATATGAATTCTACTCCAGCAGTACCCCAACTTTGTGGCACCAGTGACTGCATGTCTTCATAATTTTTCCACAGACCATGGCGGGGTGGTTTCGGGATAATTCAAGCACATTATGTTTACTGTGCAATTTATTTCTATTACTATTATCAGCTTCACCTCAGATCATCAGGCATTAGATCCCAGAGGTTGGGGACGCCTCTTTTATTCAACTCTCTTTGTTTCTTCCAGCCTACTCCAAGCCCCCACTGTCTTCATCCAGACATCCATGTTATCTGTCTTGTCTTGTCTTTCAGTCTCCAGTACGCCCCTCACTCCAGGCTGCCCTGTCTCTCATCACCAGGATAAATGTCCTCGTGTACTATTTTATCACCTCCCACTTAAGAACCCATAATATGTTTCTATTACCTAGTGTCTACCATTTTATTGATGTATATAAATGTGCTGGGCTTGTTCTAAGTCCTTAAAAATATCACCTCATTTAATCCTCACCACAGTCCTGCCAGGTAAGAACTGTGACTTTCCCCTTCTTATAGGTGTGGATGCTAAGGCACAGAGATGATGAATAACTTGCCCAAGACCACACAGCCATCAAGTGATGGAGCCATGATTCAAATTCAGTCTGTGTTTAACCAATATGCTGTACTGTCTCCTCTTGGAGCCACTTGCACCTACATCATGTTATATATTTTGTTTGGTTATTTATCTATTTGGCTACACCAGGTCTTAGTTGTGACATGCAGGATCTTAGCTGCAGCATGTCAACTCTTAGGTGCAGCATGTGAGATCTAGTTCCCTGACCAGGGATCAAACCCAGGGCCCCTGCATTGGGAACACAGAGTCTCAGCCGCTGGACCACTCAGGAAGTCCCCCATGTTTTGTACTTTGTAAACACCTCTCATTTCTCATTTGACCCAAGCCTTTAGCCTATTCACCCATAAATCCATCTCATTTGAGTTCTTTTTAGTAAAAGGGCCTCTACTTCAATGAACCACCCTTCCTATGTACCAATTTCTACCTCCTCCATCTTTGCCTGTGGGGATGTTCTTGCCTGGCCTCTCTCTTTGTCATACATAGATCATATAAATTACAAACCAATACAATACTGTAAAGTAATTAGCCTCCAACTAAAATAAACAAATTTAAAATTTTTTAAAAAATTATGAATATTTGTCATTGTAATATATGAACTTCTGGCAAGATGTAACTCAGTTCTCAAAGGAGGCCTCTGAGCTCATGGAAGCCTCTTTTCTTCTTGGCCCTTTCTCAGTGTGTGGACACAAAACCCATTGTGGTTACACTTTCTTCCAAGAACATCTTCACACTCACCTTCTGCTCTGACACCTCCTTCATAGGCAGAACTTAGAGCTATGACAGCCGCTTTCTCACAACAAGAAGGGAGCTGGCTCAACCCTTGATGATCACCCCACCCAGCTGGTTCAACTCACGCCACCAGATTATGAGCTCCTCAAAGGCAGGTACTTCAAAATCTCATAGCATCGTAGGGAATCAGTATGAATTTGTGGTATATTAGCATGCAGTTCCACTTTGCTTTCTACTTGTTACATATATACAGACACAAACAGATGCCTACACACATTTACGCACATGTTCTGGCTTCCTTAATGGTTCACTGGTAAAGAATCTACCTGCCAATGCAGGAGACACAGGTTTAATCCCTGGGTCAGGAAGGTTCCCTGAAGAAGGAAACAGCAACCCACTCCACTATTCTTGCCTAGGAAATCCCATGGACAGAGGAGCCTGGTGGGCTATAGTCCATGAGGTTGCAAAGAGTCGGACATAACTTAGCCACTATACAACAACACATATATACACATCTACATACAGGCCTTCACGTGGCTGCTAATGGCAAAGAACCCTCTTGCCAGTGCAAGAGACATGAGACACGAGTTTGATCCCCGGGTCAGGAAGATTCCCTGAGGAGGGAGTGGCAACCCACTCCAGTATTCTTGCCTGGAGAATCCCATAGACTGGCAAGCTATGGTCCATAGGGTCACAAAAAGCTGGACACAACTGAAGTAACTTAGCATACATGTAGTACACACAAATATACACACCTATACACATATGCACAACTATGCATGTACATACACACACATGCTTGTATCAGCTGTAATTTCTAACAACACTGTGAATCCAATGAAGACAGATCCAGCCTCCACTTTCCTTGCATTTCTCATCAAATCAAGTACACAGCTACCCCATCAATCCTCACTAAATACTTGCCATATGAATGGGTGAGTTATTAAAATTACCCCAGGAAATGAAGATCTTTGACTTGCCTTGCCAAGTGTTAAAAATGGCACCACTCAAAAATATATAGTCAACCACACATTAAAAAGTACTAAGAATAACTCAATATTTCTTGTATGGAACAGTTGCATTTTCTTCTGAGAATCCATATGTTAAAGTCTCTCTCTGTATTTCCCACAAGAGCACTTAAATCCAGAACTCACAGTGTATCTGGCTTCAAACCAAGTACATTAGTTATTTTGGAATTGCAGAATTAATAGTCATTCTCCCACTTGCAGATCTACCTCAAATAAAATTGTATTTCATTTGGATTAAGAGTTGTAACTCATAAATTCAGCTACAGCAAGCTGCACCAACACAACTCTTTAGCACTTACCACATGGCCCAACTTCAGAAAAATACTACCAATTATTAGTTATTATAAATGGAGAAGAAAAACCTCTTGCCTCAATGCATAGAATATGGATATAGATATCTACATTTTACTTATACTAAGAGCAAGAATAGAATAGCAATATTGTAATTTATAGGCCAAATTCACAGACAAATTCAGGAAACCATTTTGGGAATTCAAAGTAGCCTCCAGATGCTTGAGACTAAAGCCATGATAATGTGATTTTATCAAATGTTTCATAACTATTCAAAACAGAACCAAACAATGGACCCAACTGAAACTACTTTTAAAAATAAATGACCATATAGAAAATATTATCTATCTTAATATTTGTTATTAATAAATATATTTCTATTATTATAAAAATGAAAAAGGAGAAGAGAAAAATTCACATTTCAAAGACTCAGGGAGGCTCAGCCTTAAGCAATGTTGCATCACAACCAATGGAAAACCACTGATACTGACAGCCCAGCCCGTTGAACACAAGGGAGGAAGAGAGGAATTGCATTGTTCAAGTCATCTTATCACTCAAGTTAGGTTAAAAAGAAAAGCCAAACAGCCACAGTCCTTCTACATAGCAGCTGTAGATGAGAATCAAGCAAGTAATGTCAAACTTACACACCATGGAGAGAACTGTTGATTTCTCAGTTGTTGTTGTTGCTTTTTTTTTTTTTGGTCATTCCATATACATAGAATGTGAGGTCTCCCATCACCTCCCAGAATGGAATAAGCCTGTAGTGATGAGACTGTGCAATATTTCAGTAACATGGTCATACTGAAAACAAGGATTTAATTTCTGTGGTTCCCACTACAAGAGTTGTCTCACATTTTATTTAAATCAAAACTAATGACTTTTACCTACTCCAGTATTCCTGCCTAGAGAATCCCATGGACAGAGAAACCTAAGCAATTCCAAATTAGGACAGAGCTAGTTTGGCCATTTCAAAAGAAATGTTGCCATATGCAAATGAGCATATCTTCACATACAAAGGAATTATCATTTTGCAAAGCACTGTGAGGACCAGTCATTCACACGCATGTGTCCTGAGCACCTATCACACTGTGGTAGGACTTGTGAGTGAAGAAATAAATGTGATCCTTGCCCTGGAGGAGCTCTCAGGCCCCTGGGGAAGACAAAAAATAAAAACCAATTTTTAAAAGATGAGATTAATGCCTCAAACTCAGTATGTACAGAACACAAATGGAACTAATCCAACCCAAAGAAATGAGGCTGGCAAGGCTTCCTGGAAGGCTGACAATTAGTCCATGCCTGGCAGGTTGAGAGAATAGCTTGGTTCCCTACACATGGTCACTTTGAAGGGCAAATGAAATGCATGCAGAGAAGGTGGTTTTAGAACTTATACCTTAGTGGGAATTAAGATCCAAGTTAGTTGTAAATTTGTGTTTCAATACAAAAGCAATTTTATGTACTGAGTTAGGGTTCGTTCCTGGAGAATCTCAGGGATTGGGGGAGCCTGGTGGGCTGCCATCTATGGGGTTGCACAGAGTTGGACACAACTGAAGTGACTTAGCAGCAGCAGCAGCAGGGTACTGTATATGTGTTAGTTGCTTTGTCGTGTCCGTCTGCAACCCTATGGACTGCAACCCACCAGGGTCCTCTGTTCATGGGCATCTCCAGGCAAGAATACTGGAGTGGGTTGCCATTTCCTTCTACAAGGATACTNACTGGCAAGCTATGGTCCATAGGGTCACAAAAAGCTGGACACAACTGAAGTAACTTAGCATACATGTAGTACACACAAATATACACACCTATACACATATGCACAACTATGCATGTACATACACACACATGCTTGTATCAGCTGTAATTTCTAACAACACTGTGAATCCAATGAAGACAGATCCAGCCTCCACTTTCCTTGCATTTCTCATCAAATCAAGTACACAGCTACCCCATCAATCCTCACTAAATACTTGCCATATGAATGGGTGAGTTATTAAAATTACCCCAGGAAATGAAGATCTTTGACTTGCCTTGCCAAGTGTTAAAAATGGCACCACTCAAAAATATATAGTCAACCACACATTAAAAAGTACTAAGAATAACTCAATATTTCTTGTATGGAACAGTTGCATTTTCTTCTGAGAATCCATATGTTAAAGTCTCTCTCTGTATTTCCCACAAGAGCACTTAAATCCAGAACTCACAGTGTATCTGGCTTCAAACCAAGTACATTAGTTATTTTGGAATTGCAGAATTAATAGTCATTCTCCCACTTGCAGATCTACCTCAAATAAAATTGTATTTCATTTGGATTAAGAGTTGTAACTCATAAATTCAGCTACAGCAAGCTGCACCAACACAACTCTTTAGCACTTACCACATGGCCCAACTTCAGAAAAATACTACCAATTATTAGTTATTATAAATGGAGAAGAAAAACCTCTTGCCTCAATGCATAGAATATGGATATAGATATCTACATTTTACTTATACTAAGAGCAAGAATAGAATAGCAATATTGTAATTTATAGGCCAAATTCACAGACAAATTCAGGAAACCATTTTGGGAATTCAAAGTAGCCTCCAGATGCTTGAGACTAAAGCCATGATAATGTGATTTTATCAAATGTTTCATAACTATTCAAAACAGAACCAAACAATGGACCCAACTGAAACTACTTTTAAAAATAAATGACCATATAGAAAATATTATCTATCTTAATATTTGTTATTAATAAATATATTTCTATTATTATAAAAATGAAAAAGGAGAAGAGAAAAATTCACATTTCAAAGACTCAGGGAGGCTCAGCCTTAAGCAATGTTGCATCACAACCAATGGAAAACCAGTGATACTGACAGCCCAGCCCGTTGAACACAAGGGAGGAAGAGAGGAATTGCATTGTTCAAGTCATCTTATCACTCAAGTTAGGTTAAAAAGAAAAGCCAAACAGCCACAGTCCTTCTACATAGCAGCTGTAGATGAGAATCAAGCAAGTAATGTCAAACTTACACACCATGGAGAGAACTGTTGATTTCTCAGTTGTTGTTGTTGCTTTTTTTTTTTTTGGTCATTCCATATACATAGAATGTGAGGTCTCCCATCACCTCCCAGAATGGAATAAGCCTGTAGTGATGAGACTGTGCAATATTTCAGTAACATGGTCATACTGAAAACAAGGATTTAATTTCTGTGGTTCCCACTACAAGAGTTGTCTCACATTTTATTTAAATCAAAACTAATGACTTTTACCTACTCCAGTATTCCTGCCTAGAGAATCCCATGGACAGAGAAACCTAAGCAATTCCAAATTAGGACAGAGCTAGTTTGGCCATTTCAAAAGAAATGTTGCCATATGCAAATGAGCATATCTTCACATACAAAGGAATTATCATTTTGCAAAGCACTGTGAGGACCAGTCATTCACACGCATGTGTCCTGAGCACCTATCACACTGTGGTAGGACTTGTGAGTGAAGAAATAAATGTGATCCTTGCCCTGGAGGAGCTCTCAGGCCCCTGGGGAAGACAAAAAATAAAAACCAATTTTTAAAAGATGAGATTAATGCCTCAAACTCAG
This sequence comes from Neotragus moschatus, assembly GCA_006410615.1. Taxonomy (NCBI): domain Eukaryota; kingdom Metazoa; phylum Chordata; class Mammalia; order Artiodactyla; family Bovidae; genus Neotragus; species Neotragus moschatus. The sequence goes on from SJYA01002183.1 coordinate 3,979,537, forward strand.
TATGTACAGAACACAAATGGAACTAATCCAACCCAAAGAAATGAGGCTGGCAAGGCTTCCTGGAAGGCTGACAATTAGTCCATGCCTGGCAGGTTGAGAGAATAGCTTGGTTCCCTACACATGGTCACTTTGAAGGGCAAATGAAATGCATGCAGAGAAGGTGGTTTTAGAACTTATACCTTAGTGGGAATTAAGATCCAAGTTAGTTGTAAATTTGTGTTTCAATACAAAAGCAATTTTATGTACTGAGTTAGGGTTCGTTCCTGGAGAATCTCAGGGATTGGGGGAGCCTGGTGGGCTGCCATCTATGGGGTTGCACAGAGTTGGACACAACTGAAGTGACTTAGCAGCAGCAGCAGCAGGGTACTGTATATGTGTTAGTTGCTTTGTCGTGTCCGTCTGCAACCCTATGGACTGCAACCCACCAGGGTCCTCTGTTCATGGGCATCTCCAGGCAAGAATACTGGAGTGGGTTGCCATTTCCTTCTACAAGGATACTGTGGTATACTGTAGAGTATACAAACAAACAATAAGAGATAGCATTATCATTGGGAGTCTATAATTTAATTAGATAGTAAACATCATATGCATGAGAGCTAAATAACCAGATAGGGCAGTATTTGGTTCTGTGCTAGACCTCAAGGTTTGCCAAGCCAACTCTGAATCACTTTCTATTCTTACCCAATCTTCTTGCCCACAACTTCTGTTAATGACGTGTTTGCACAAGAGACAATACTCATGTATAATTCTTATAAAGTTTTTCCATTTGTTTGTATATAGAGAAATACAACAACATCAAGAACAAAGCAATAGACATACCAAAAAACCAAACTTGGGTTCATATTTCTCCTTATTTGTGGCAAATCCCATGTAGACTTGCTTCATAAACAGACCTCAATTAGAGGCCATGTTCTTTCACAGGACCAAAAAGTCATCATTATAGTTTTTACACAAAGTTATATATAGAATGAGTCAAGAGAATCAACGACACAACTTGAAGAAATGCCAAAATGGAGAATTTGATTTATAATTTAGTTATGCGGTTGTTCCTCCCTTGAATCATGTTTGCTGCATCTGAGAAAACACCATTGGTATGTTCTAACATTTCACGAGGCAATTACACTAAAAGTGAATCTCTCATGCCTAAGGTCTTTACCCCTATTCACAATGGGATCCAGCAGTTTGCTTTAGAGAACACCTTACAGACATTGGTTGTAGGAAGACATAGATCTGGGCTTGAATTAAGACCTTACCTCTACTGGCTGCCCTCTTTAGCAATTTGTTCGACTTCTGTGAGCCTCACTTTTGCTGGCTATCAGACGGATATAATGATAGTTATTGAATTGTTTTGGAGGGTTACAGATTAGAGGGAAGGAATGACACACCCGTTCACTCTGAGAGTTAGTTCAGTCTCTGATTTGAAAAGCCATTAAGTAGAAATGAGGTGGCCACATAGAGCAGACATGTATGCATGGAACAGACACAGCTGCCTGAAATACTATCCATACAAAGGAGAACCTCCCTCACTGCCTTAAGAATCTCAGGCTATTCTACCACCTTTACAGACTTGGGCTCATAGCGGCCTTCGTGAAGAAACTACACGGTAGTCAATGCACTACCATTTAAGTGAATATTGATATTTTCTAACACTTAATGGCCATTCAATAAATAGTGACATAGTCTTTATTACCAAATGATGAGTTTTTGGCTTGTACTTTCAGCAATATAAAATGAATATCAAAAATACAGAACATCTACTTTCCCAGGGCTCCATGAACTTGGAGAGGCATGCGCTAGAGTACAAGCCACAGAATTTGCTGTTGCTCCTTTGGTCTTGCGTCTCCCCCAGCTGATCTCCCTTCTTCCCATCTGGGAGCCCCTACTGGATACCTGCAGTGGGTTTATAACACAGACACTACCCTCCTAGCTCCCACAGGCTACCTTTCCTGCTACTGGGAGAAGTGACACCTCCTACTGGGCTTGAGGCTGTTAACTCTCCAAAGCCAGCCAGTCTCCCAAGCCAGCCATGTCCCAAGGTGTGGGCCACATCAAAGCCACCTCTTACCAAAGTCAGAGCAGGCTCAAGTGGCCATGACATTACCCTTACCACACAAGTCTTTCTACTAAAGAGAATACCTCTCCCCAGGCCCTTGCCTGTGATTCTGCAGGTGATTAACCCACGTCCCCGAGTCGTGCTCTGCACAAAACCCACTCAGTTCTATACAAGGGCCCCACTTCCTCCATATTCTGCAACCTGGTCACAAGAGTGTCACTACCTTATGTTCACTAATAGCTTAAACATTTTCATCAGTTCAGTTCAGTCGTATGTGACTTTTTTGCCATTCCATGGACTGCAGCACAACATTTTCATAGAAAAGTGAAAAAGCTCTTTAACTGGTGTCACCGTGACTCTTTCCACTGGTATCTGGCATACTCCCCAAGAAGAACAGGAGCACGTGAAAGACAAAAATGAGCAACACGCAGGCAGAACAGCCTCCCCCACACCACAGCTCATAGATTTTGTTTCCCACCCTTGTCTTAGCCTTAATGATTCACTCATTCTCAGAAGCCTTCTCGGACTTTTTACAAATAGTCCCCAGATAAGCACATGACAAGACATTCAGATATGCTGGAATCATTGGGTTCAAGCTGAAGGCCTTGCTGTAGTCATAAGCTAAAGATTTATAACTTACAGTTTCTTGATAAATTACTTTAATATGAAACACAGTGTTTGGAAATGGAAGAGTATTTTATTTTCTTGAACTCTATTTGCTTCTCCTCCCCGCATCTAGAAAGTATACACACAATTTTATACACCTATAGTTAACCCTTTTTTATTCTCTTCACCTTCACCAGAGTTAAAATACATGACATTCATCTAAGTCTTTTGGGTCAGCAGTTCCATTATTCTATAAATGTGCTCAAGTTAAATATTTCTAGCCAGCAGAATTTTTACTTCCATTTCCCCATGAAAAAAACAGCTTTCTGTTGATCAGTGAGCAAAACAAACTGGAGGGACTTACTTGTGTGCATAATGTAATCCATCGAGAAAAGTCACCAATACACAGCAGTTTAAACGATAAAATTAACTTCAAGAATAATTTTTGACAATACATTAAATTACTCTTTATATTACCAAGGAGGTTTCATACTTCCAAAGGCCATTGGCAAGACTTAAGAAATTACATCAGAATCTTGCAATGGTGAAAAAGTATGTTCCAATTTTTTTCAGTCTAATAAAAAAAATTCATTTCTAAATTAGTAACTTAAAGCATAAGTAATGTTATAATGTATGTCCCTGATCACAAAGCAAAAAGAAAAGTACTCCTAAAGGTATTTAAGAGCACAATTTTAGCTGACTCTTAAGAGCGGTTTCATTAATCATTACTTCACTCAGGTAATTTACTTTTCATGCTACTCCAGTAAATTCTCCAGTTGTCTTTAATCTTTCCCATCGTCTTTGTCAATGGCTCCAACTAGTTTCTTTTTTATCTGTGAGGCTGTGTCAGTACTCCTCCTTTCAGACACACAGCAGCACACCAACTGAGTGATCTCAACAGCTGAGAGAACTACCTGGCATGTGTGAGGTAAAAGTAGAAATAACTTTCCAAAACAATGGAGAAATTCACTTTTGAGGAGCTTTAACATCCTTAAGTACTACACTTGGAGAAGATTTTAAAAGTCTAGGTATATGGCTTGTGTATGAGAGAGAAATTCCAAATAAGTGACCTAGAGGCATAACACACATTCTGTTTGAGTTTTAACAATAATTGCCAATTTGACTCACTCCCAGTGAGATTTGCCATGAATTTTAATGAATCTTTTCAACTCATATGCCACAGTTTTTCTTTTCACACATAGCTAATAGCCCCTGAATAAGATAGTTAAATTTTTGACCTTAAGTCATTTTTTGAAGTAACTCTATCTTTCACGTTTATTAGAGTCCTTTTGACTGTCAAAAGACATAATTTAAGTAAAAACCAATATCATGTATACATTTTAACTTTTTATAGATCACTATATACTAAAGAAAAAAATCAAAGATACTTTGGATATCACATAACAAGGTGTTTTATTGTGAGATAGTGAATTGAGAAATAAGGAAAAATGATTCCCTAAGAGAGAGGAAAGCTATGAAAACAGCCTCCATAGTTGCTAAACAGAATTGTCAAAAGAAGCAAAAGGTCTTCAGTTTATTACAGGCTTGTACAAGTGAACTAAAGTCAACAGCAAATCTTTGTTGAAACTCTAGGTGTTTTGGTTTCAGAAATGAAATAACACACCTTTCCTTGATATCTAGTCTCTGGAATATGGAAAATGCCAAGGTTCCTTGGTCCATGTTTCAGGTACCACTTTGCTTAATCCACAAGGAATTTTGCAAGTCTCACCAAGACTTGCAGTCCTCTAGACCTCTGTAAAGACCTCGTAGACAGGTATGAATGTTCTACAGTATTGTTCCAAATATCTAATTACAAAGAAGGACCTGTCCTATCTCCAATATTTAACCCAGAATTGGACAAATTCAGGCACAGCTTCCAAAGCATGGGGGGTCTGGTGGTCCAGGGATTAAGAATCCGCATACCAATGCAGAGGTCATGGGTTCAATCCCTGGTCTGGGAAGATTCCACATGCCATGGGCCAACTAAGCCTGGGCACCTAGAACCTGTGCTCTGCAACGAGAGGCCACTGCAATGAGAAGCCTGTGCACTGGAACAAAGAGTAGCTGCAACTAAAGAGAAAAGACCTCATGCAGCAATAAGACCCAGCACAGCCAAAAACAAATAAATAAATTAATAAAAAGAAAAGAAATCCTTTGTCTTGTTCTGCACTATTTCCTCTGACCAGTGTCTGACCTGCCATTCAACTTCACCATGTCAGGGCACCTGGAGAACCATGCATTTTCCATGAATGACCCACTTTGACTTTCTCCCCTGGTCCTGAGCACCATGCTCCATACATACCACTTGGCCACCAGATCTTAGGAGCACCAACACATGGAGCCTCAACTATGTGCTCTCTGCCCTAACTGTCTGTTCTCAAGTAACTGGAAAAGTTGGGTAGGCAGAGACACTTTATCAAAGTCATTCCCTAGTGCGACAAATGCTTCCTTTGAGTGGTGCACTCTCTCAAGAAAGGAAAAGACACTTAATCAGCATAGTGATCGAGGAAGGAAGCAGTGGCCTGACCACTGGGGCCTTGTATGGAGTTTATAAGAAAACCCATTCATCATCTTCACATCGCAAATGACCTTGGATTTAGACTTCTGAGTTAATTCTCAAATGAAGACGCCCTATAGTCACTGTACTGTGTTTAAAAGATGAATTTGTTAAATATATTCATTTAAATGTGTAAAAAGCTTTCTGTAACCCTCTTGGATATTTAATACACAGAGAAGAAAAAAAATAACTGGCATTTACTACATGCCAAGGACCATTCTAGGCACTTTAGTTCAGTCACTCAGTCATGTCCAGACTCTTTGTGACCCCATGAATCGCAGAACGCCAGGCCTCCCTGTCCATCACCAACTCCCGGAATTTACCCAAACTCACGTCCATCGAGTCAGTGATGCCATCCAGCCATCTCATCCTCTGTCATCCCCTTCTCCTCCTGCCCCCATTCCTCCCAGCATCATAGTCTTTTCCAATGAGTCAACTCTTAGATTAAGGTGGCCAAAGTATTGGCGTTTCAGCTTCAGCATCATTCCTTCCAAAGAACACCCAGGACTGGTCTCCTTTAGAACAGACTGGTTGGATCTCCTTGCAGTCCACGGGACTTTCAAAAGTCTTCTCCAACACCACACTTCAAAAGCATCAATTCTTTGGCGCTCAGCTTTCTTCTCAGTCCAACTCTCACACCCATATATGACCACTGGAAAAACCATAGCCTTGACTAGATGGACCTTTGTTGGAAAAGTAATGTCTCTGCTTTTGAATATGCTATCTAGGTTGGTCATAACTTTCCAAGGAGTAAGCATTTTTTTAATTTCATGGCTGCAATCACCATCTGCAGTGATTTTGGAGCCCAAAAAAATAGTCTGACACTGTTTCCACTGTTTCCCCATCTATTTCCCATGAAGTGATGGGATCAGATGCCATGATCTTTGTTTTCTGAATGTTGAGCTTTAAGCGAACTTTTTTACTCTCCTCTTTCACTTTCATCAAGAGGCTCTTTAGTTCCTCTTCACTTTCTGTCATAAGGGTGGTGTCATCTGCATATCTGAGGTTAC